>JAPYYQ010000065.1:0-162499 GCA_030522585.1 Anagyrus pseudococci
CAGCATTTTTCTCTGCTGGATTATATTAATATGTAATCTTAGTTATAAGCATGAAATGTATTATAATTAAGTCGGAATAAATAAATAAATAAAATAAATAAATAAACAATACCAATTGATCATGCTTACGATGTTTTAAAATTTTCTTAGATCAATATTTTTCGAACATTACCATTTCACAGTTTCGTTAATTTTGTCTAAACTTCAACACCAACTTACTGCCTAAAGTCTTCTTCGTCTCTCGTTGATTTCGAGTACACTCTTCTCTTAAATAACGACATCCAACTTTTGCCACACCTAAAAGTCGATAAAAGAGCCTTTCCAAACTTTTACTGCGTTCCAATCACAACAGATTAAACCAAAACATCTGGTAAGACAACCTTTCCAACCGAAACATTAAAAAGAGAAACAATAACACACCCAACCCATTTGTTTGCCAATATAGAAACTTTAGGCATCAAGTTCATCCAAAATCGGTCAACCGTCACAAATATACCCCATTCGATACAGAAACAAAACGGGCATAAACTTCACCCAAACAAACGCGACGCGCTACGTTTAATATGATGCATGAAGAAGCCGAGGCTGATTTAGTGCCTTTTTTCGTTAATAAACAAGGACGGAGCTCGAGTTGCCCGCGGTAGCTGCTTTACCGCGTCAGTCCAACAAGCTCTCGCGTCTCTCTCTCTTGTTAAAACTTGAGGCTGTGGCGCCTTTCCCCCTCCCCGACACCCACTCGCGCGTATTTGTCTCGCGGAGTCTGCTCAGTTCGTTGTAGTTCGTTTCGGAGTAGGCGAATTAATCAGATTGGGATTTAGCGCGTGGGTGCGTTTAAAAAAAGGAAAAAATTGGTATAAACGTGCGCGCATGTGGTTTGCGGTAGATTATCGTTGCCAACGGGATCAGGGTTCATCTTTTATTTTTTCTTCTTACCCTTTGTTTCATAATACGATTAAGTTCCGTTAGGCGATTGGACTGTAAAGCTCGCGTAAACAGAAAGTTTATCCCGTACAAAACTTGTGTACCGAGAGTATAGGTACATAGCGTTGCCCGATATTATATCAATTTCATTTTCTCCAAGTTCGCGAATAGTCCAGTTCCCACGTCTTACATTAACACTTGGCCGGTGTAGCGTACTTTCGAAACTTTCAAATTAGATAAAAAGTATTCCCGGAATTCGCGGCAAAGTGGCTTTGGGTGGGAGGAACGAGTAGGGGGGAGGGCGGGGGGAGTGAATGGAAGGGGTATTGACGAGTGCCGGGCGTGTTCAGTCGAAATACTCGATTCGCTCGAGAGATGCATTAAAAAGTTGATTCGCGCGCGTGGGCGCGAAGACTTCATTACCTCCTTTTATCCCTCAGCCCGCCTCTTCACCCTTTTCCACCTCATAGTATCATGGAAAAAAAGGAGAGAGGGGAGGAGAGTCAACGAGTCAGGGCAGTTTGTCGTTGGGGATTGCATAACGGGCGATCGAGCGCGCGAGAAGAAAAAGCACGAGAGAGAGAGAGAGTGAGATCGATAGATCCATGCCCGTGGGCGTGAAATTTCAATCCTCCGAGAGAGAGAGAGAGAGAGAGAGAGAGAGAGAGAGAAGATCGATCCTTGGCAGTAGCTCGGAGGCACGTAGCGCACACAGAGCCCTTTTGACTATAGACTCTCCTGGCTTTTTGGCCGGGCTACATGCGTCATTCCTCCCCTGACGCTCTTGGGAGCCTTCCTTTTGACTTCGCTCTCAAATTGGGCTTTGTGATGTTTCGCCGATCTCCGGGCAAATGGGACAGTCGATATAAGCTTTTGATGCCGCGGCCTCTCTCTCTCCCCTCATTGAAAGGGCTTGTGCCAAGAGGTTAACCGATGTAATTAATTAAATTGTTCCTTTGTCCCATCTATGCGCATACTACGTAACGGGGCGGCTCTATGGGCCTTTTTATCCTGCGACTCGTTAACGCAAAACGTAACTTCGATTGGGATTCGCAAATGAATTGCTCGAAAGTTTAAGTAGTACAAACGAAGTACGGTCAGACGAGAGCTCGAATTGTTACAACTAATGTTGGTATAATCGCGTCGCATTAAAGTTCATTAAGCGCTCGAATTATTCTCGCAACTTGGACTGCAATTCATAACGTTGCTCGAGCTGCGTGGGATTAATAGTGGAAAATCGAGTAGCAAATAATGCATCAAACGTTATATCGTTAAATTCATACGGACGGAGGGAGTATAACCACCGGCCGCGATTCTCGAATTATTGTTATACGCCGAGCGCTCCTGAATTTTATTGCTCTCGCTTCATTAAGCTCGCACGAAGCGCAAACTTGGGGCAAAGTTTTAAGTAAATAGTTAACTTCTCCCCTCGCTAAATAGACTTGCCGGCAATTAATTTGCATACCCCACGTAAACACACACATACACACACATATATATAAACACTCCGATATTACAAAGTGCAAGTAAATTATTCCAAGCTGTAAGTGCTTATCGCAGCGCAGGACTGAAATCACTTTTTTTCAACTATAAATCAAATCGTCGGGTAATAAACGCAAGTCGAACTGATTAATTCGACAATTATTATAACGCGATCGCGTGTACGTACGAGCGCGACCAATTAGACACGGGTAATAATCAATAAAAAGCCATTCAAAGGGAACAAACGCGACGCAAAGTTGGATGCAACTTTGACCAAGCGAAGTTATAATTGGGTCGATAGCCCTCCCCCCTCGACTCACCCGGAAAATACATCGCGCACGTCTCCTGCATTCGACACAAGGGTGTAATTGAGATCGACAAAAGAATTCCCCTGACCAATCCTCATTACTGCTGATATAATAACCATTGGTATATCACCACGATGTAAATAAATTGGAAGACGAGTATTGTAAAAGGCAGCGAATGAAAAATGATCGGAGTCAGGCACGATTAGTCGAGTGGAATTCCATCGATCAAGAGAACGATATTCCCCCCTTACCCTTATCGAACTATTCTTATGCGGTAAGACAATGCCGCTGTGGCACTTAGTTACCCAGCACTCGAGCTTGTCTTGAAAGTGCACACTCGAGAAAGAGAGAGAGTCGAGCATTCTCTCGGATTTCACGAGAGACACGACGCGTCCATCACCCCCACCTATAGCGCTGTATAACTCTCGAATGAATGACTGCTCTTTTCATCTTATGCCGTCGGGACCGGTTTGTCACTGCTAAAGTCGCCGGGTGCAGTGAGGTCCTTTTACGTTGGCGTGTCCATCTCGTATGTCGTAGGTGGGCCGCGGTGATAATACCACGAAACTGTGTGCACCACGTGGTACACACTTGACGAAAGTTGGCCCGAGTCGAGGGCGTAGGAATGTATATCTTGCAATTCGCCTGCCGAGCGATAAGTAACGAGCTGTACTACTAAGTAACTTGAATGTTTGACTTTGCGAGTTCCCTCGCGCTTTTGATGCTCAAAGATTTTCCAAGCCTTTGACGTGTGTGGGGCCAGCGCGGTTTAGAAGTTTCAGCGAGTACGAGAAGGATAAGTGAACGCTTGAGTCTATGACGTTGTTGCTTTGATTTATACGTGGATAATACGCGCGCGCGTGTGTGAGAGAGCAGGTGAGTTGACAAAAAGTGTGCGTTTAAATTTTGAAACCACGATATTTCAAAGCGTCTCTTCTGTTTTTTTTCGTGACATCAATAAAGTCAAGCGAATTATAAAAAAAAGCACACAAAAAGGAAGAGATAATAAAATCTCGAGTTCGTCAAACGATGCTTATATAATCAACCGAGCCGTGTGCCAACGCAAACGAGCTGTGTATCAATTATTTCGCCCGGTCAACGCGCGGCGTCATTAGCAAAGAGTCGCAAACAAAGCGCGCGTGTTT
Organism: Anagyrus pseudococci; assembly: GCA_030522585.1. NCBI lineage: Eukaryota > Metazoa > Arthropoda > Insecta > Hymenoptera > Encyrtidae > Anagyrus > Anagyrus pseudococci. The sequence continues at coordinate 3,857 of JAPYYQ010000065.1, forward strand.
CGAGCTTATCAAATCGCAATTACTTAACGCCAGGCGCAGCATCGCAAAAACGCCCGCATTTGTACGAGCGCACACATGTCCACCCCCCCCCCCTCCTCAAAAAAGCAAACACAATTCCCACAGTGCGATAATCAGCAAAACGAACTCGACATTGTCACTGGCAGGTGTAGAGAAGAGCGACGGATGTGTACGGAGCAACAATCGACCCCCATTATTTTATCAATTCCATACAGATGGTTCGCGCTAAAAATAGAGCTTCTCTTTGCCGAGAGCGCCGAGCTAATCGGACTGCGATAGCAGGCAGGCCAGTCGAGGTTCAGCACGTTTTTGTCCGGGGCTGTTGGCAACCGAGAGCAAGAGGACACGCCTAATGCAGGCTTTTTTAGTCGACTGCGAGAGAAAGAGAAAGAGATGTTGCGATGAATTATTTATAAGCAAAGTGCGTTTCTACAGTAGTCGTTTAAGTTATCATTGTAGAGGAGTCGTTATTTGATATTAGAATGAATTCGGAGTACGATTGTTGATTCTGTTTTTAATATACGAATTGTTTTTGAGAAATAATTTCATTTTATTTTTTGTTTACTTATTTTTTTTCTGTTTCGAGAGATAGAGAAAAAAAAATTTGGGAGGATGAGGCTGTGTTTTATTGCGAGACTGAAGTACGGTGGGGATTGATCGTTATCGAAAGCTCAATAGATTTTATACGTTTCGATAAAAAAACGAAAAGGGAGGAAAAAGTTTTTCGCGCAGATTGATTGATTGTTTTCATACTCTTCTGCATAGTCTGACTCTGCGCTTGTGTGTATATCCAGAATGATAGCTTATAACTCAGTCTCTCTTTCTCACTTTCTGTTATCTCTATTGAATTTTTTTATCGATAAACAAAGCATTCTCGTCGTTTTGGAAGGTAAACTGTTATTTTTCAAAGTTATTTAAAATTTTTATTCGATACAAAAGAGTAAACTGCGCTAATGTAAACTCCATTTGCGAACAATAAGTTTTCATCCGCTGCGTCTGACAGTAACCATGCCTTATCTACTTATACTTTTTCATTTTCAAATCCATTACATTACGAAACCTATCAATTAGGTAATCTCACAATCCAACGAATTGCTCGATCCAAACAATAAAGGCAAAAAGAAAGAGGACAAAACCACATGCTTAGCCTGGAAAGCGGAGCAAGTGAAACCGCACAAAGAAAGAAAATAATCCTCGCCATATAATACGGGAAGGCCAATTCGAAGCCACAAAGAGAGAGAGAAGTAAGCTCGCAGCGTCACCCGACGCGAAATCGAATTGCTATCGAGCTGCGCGCGACACAATACGCACATGTTCGTACTGGCCCTCACTCTCTCTACGATCCAGAAAATTTAGTTATACGCTTCTCATCGTTCGCTATACTTTTCCAGGCCCACGCGCACACGTAGCACTTTGTATGCGCCATTAGAGCAACGTGCTAGTGTCGACACCCTCGCACCAGCCATCCATTGTCTTTATTTATTACACGGAATACATTAACGTTCGCAATATATTGGCCTCTTTTTTTTGATTTTTAAGAAAAAGTAAATCAAGTCATACGGAAAGTAATTCGAGCAAATTCGCGCGATTTCGTTCTCGCTGCTTCCTCTCGAATTTCATTACTCCGCTCTCGATCCCGTCACTTCGTCTCGTATGAAACTCTGGCTCTAATTTGAAGCAGAGTGGGCAAAACGTATAGCGCTACATATAATAGCGCGCCTGAAAGTTCGTCGCCGAAAACGAATAAGGTTTAATAAAAAAAAAAAGCGATCGGACGTTAATTGCACGTCAACGCCCGTGGTTTTTCCGCTCGGCTGATTTTATTGCTCTCGCGCAGCTCTCGTTAGCTCACTCTTCAGAGTCAGTCGCGCGCGAACTTCTCATTTCCTCGATCGCGACTCTCCCTCGCCTCTTCAACGTCCGATCAGTCGTACTTCCTCGTCATTTCTTTTTACTTTTCGACTCTAACGAGTTTACCGTCGGTCTCGAGCTAAACTTCTCTCTCCGTGACTTTGCTCGAGATACGGATTGCTTTAATTTAGTAAAGGTTGATTGTAAAAAATTAAATAAACGAAATTCGAATTTGGAAAATTATGTGTTGCAAGCTTTATTTTATCCACGTGTTTGAAATGTCCGTCAATTTTTTAATCAAACATCAATCAATAAAAAGACCAAATACTGCACTAAAACTGAAAAACTCGCAAAAAAAAGACCATCCAAGGGGTTCGAATTTCCAGTCTGCAAGCTGCGAACGTCCAACAGCAATAAACGCATTCGAAAATCGAGAGATGGGGGGAGAAGAGAGAAACGTCCGCTGGTCAGTTTGTTCTCCCTTCTCGTATTTCCTCTAAACGCAGCTACTCGAGCGTGCAGCGGGTATATATCGATGTTGACGTAGGAGACATCCGGTGGCTGCTGGCAAAGTGACGCGCGCGCCCCGGAGACAAAAGCTCGCTCTTCTTGGCTTCTTTCCTCCTTTCCAGTTAAAATAACCGAGGCTTCCGGTTTGCCTCGTTCTTTTTTTCTTTCCTGCTTTTTACGCCACCGCGAACTCGTTGCATAATACAAAGCCGTTTTAACAGTTCTTTTATGAGCGCTCGCGCGCGCGCGGCTTCGCCTCTATATATAAGCACATTGTGCTTGCGGCAAATTGTTTTTCCGATTTTAATTTCTGCGCGATCGTCCCCCCCCCCTTACCGCCGCTACCCGCCTTTATACACAGCTGGTGAGTTCGAGCATTTTATTGGTTACCTCTTTTTTCTTTCTCTCTCTCTCTTGCTTGGCGAGACATGGGCGTGCGAGGGGGTGAGTATTTTTTGTTGCTCGCGTCTTTAATCGTCGCAGCTGTTCTGCGTGCTGCGCGATTGAAAAGTGATTTGTAGGGGGGGATTGGGGCTCTTCTTTCGCTGCATTTGTTATAATGTGAGAGGCTGGCGAAGAAACGACGGGAAACCTGTGGATTCTTAATCGTTCCTAATTACTTTTGCCATTTGCTTGGTTTAACTTTCTTTCTTTCTTTCTTTCCTTCGTCTTTTTTTTCTCTCTCCAGATCGTTAAGGCCATTAGTGTTATTTGATGTTGATTCGTCGTATATATCGATTTTTCTTATGGCGTAAATCATTATTGAGGAACGATTGAAATTATTAATGGTACGATTTAACGGAGAAGCACTTTGGACGTAGAAATTGACGAAATAAATCAAATTTTAAATTCATCCGCAATAACTTATAGAACTAAGAGCTTTAAGTTTTTTCCGTTCCTTTCTTGTTTTTCTTTTTTTTTTCAAGTTTCAACAAAACTTTAACATCAAAGTTCTTTTCTCGAGTTCCAAAGTAATTTATAAAAGCTTTGAGAATTTATAGAATAATTCGCTTGCTGACGTTCAAGATTCGAGATGAAAAGAAGAGATTTTCCAGCTGGCGTTTGTAGAAAGAGAAATTTACAAACGACGATTGAAATTTCTTTTATAGCTCGGCAAATATTTAAGCTTCATATAATTATTTGCATACAATTTGGTATTTAAGAGAATGCACTTTTTATACTTAATCATACTCGATGATATGTTTTAGAGAAAAAAATTGTAGATTCTTAATTAATTTTACGATAATAAAACAAAATAATCAATTCACTAAATTAACAATTAATACAATCTCATTAATAATTTTACAGTTACTTAATCAACAACAAAAACACTTAATAAATAACATATGCTCCGGTTGATTTAAACGTCATGCTCAAAACTACGAGCAGGCACGATTGAACTAATTTCCTCGGAATTCCCAGTATAATCAGGCATATTGAGAACATCCTTGAGAGTTTATAGCTGGATCTCCATTTCTCCATATTGATTTTCTTAAAACCTTTTCAATCCACGTAGGCTCAGCGCCTCTCGTAGGAAGATCATAAAAAAACACGCACGCACGCAACACGGAAGTCGAAGAAAATCCGAAAACACTCGGTCAATACTCAATTAATACCCGTGACCAGTGTCCTGCGACCAGGAATCCAATCAGTGCTAATGAAACGTTTCTCCTCCCCCCCCCCCATGCTATAGTTCTACGTTGGTGGGTCTTATCGGTCCTAAAATTACCCAGACTGAACTATCGTAACTGCTATAATCCTACTCCCACAGTCGTAGCAAAAGCCCATAGAGCGTTTCAGGCCATGTGTGGAAGGGAGGAGGGGAAGAGCGTCGTTTCAATTTCCCCACTATACACGCCCACGCTTCCTTCTTTTTCTTTCCTTGCTCGAATCGATGCGCCGATCGCGAGTTTCTGACAATAATTACTATGGAGCCAAATCAAGCCCCATATTGTTTGACTCGCGGCCTTGTCGCGCGCCTTGCACGCGTAGCATTGCGAAACGTATTTGGTGCTGTTGTTGGCAATGAGAGATTTTACGCGCCCGAACGTATTTGATATCCTTTTGTAATGAAGACGTGAGATCGTAGATTTTAAAGGATACTATTAGATTTTTTCGATTTTTCTTGGTAATACCTCGTTTCCATTGATTCTACCTAATCAAAGTAAACAAAGAAATAAAACGTTACACTTATCCAATAAAAACGTAACAATCACCTCGTCTAACTTTTATCTAAATATTTTCAAATTTCAAACAATTGCTATATTGTGATGGAAAGTATGCTCGTGTGACATTCCTAGCAATTACTCACTAGCGTAAGTCGCAGTTGCTTAAGAATCTCACTATTTCTCTCTCTTGCCATTCCTATATCGTTGATGGAGTTGGAGTGTCAAAAGCTTGCCTCTTCAAAGGCGTGGGATTTACAGGAGAGAGTCCGTTTAATCCTTTTTGATTTACGTAAATTTGGTTAACTTGAAAGTTGCCTTATACACACCCTTTTTGACTCTCCCTCTGTCCCTCTCTTGTAAAAGATTGATCCAAGTAAGCAAAGCCTTATCGCGCTTTAAAGCTTTCGTAAAACAGGCGGGCTTTAATGTACATAATAAAGCGCTGCTGCCGCAAAAGAGCACTGAAGCTTAAATTCTGGATAACGAAGTTGCTCTCCTCTCGATGGAACGTAGAGCGAGAGGGCGTACGTAATAAAATTATATCAAGTAATAATAGAAGTAATAAAAAGGATAGTTCACGAGTATTAGTTTTATTTCTCACCGTTATATTGCATATATGCTTGATTCAGAAATGCGCGTGGGTTTTGCGAGAAAGTTGAATTACATCTCTATACTTAATTGTTAAATTAAACGAATCCAGATAATTCACGAGGTTTCACTCGAGCTCAAGTTTCTCATGTCTTGTTAGCGCGAGTTGGCGCAAGTACTTGCCAGAGAGAACATTCCTCGCGAAACTAAATACTCAAATAGCGAGACATACACTTTAATCTGATATAAGTAGCGTCGAATGCCAGCTAATAGTTTTTCCGTGCCTGTTACAAATTATCGCTTATTAAATGTCTTATTTAAGCTGTACAGGGCTTTATTAATAGGGTTCCGGCTAAAGTACTTAAAAATTCAAATTAAAGCGATCGAAGGGATCATTATAATAAAGACACAACTCAATATTTTTTCCGTGGCTTATAGGCGAAAAAGTATTAAATATTCTATTAAGATAATACGCGATTGGCGCTACTCGATAATACTCTGTATTTTGAAAGAAAATGGATTTTGTCATTATAGCAGAAACTTCGATCTTGCGGTCGAGGTTAATTGAGTTATATGCCCGCATTCGATTTTCATTATAGATACGCTAGTTTATAATGGAGGTTAAATAAGTTTGACTTTTTCTTTGCCTCTCCTTTTCCAACCCTTCGATTTTTTAATATTGCCCGGTCACGATGAAAATTGATTAAAAATAATGTGTCTTGGACGCGATAATTAAGAGTCGTAGACGGGTTATTCCAAGGTACGCGAGAAAACGTATTATATCGTGTTGAATAATAGAAAAGGTTTATTTTATTGAAACGCAAACGAGTGGGCGGATAATATTTTTATTTCAAATGTAAATCCGAGGATTTTAATTAAACGCGTTTTCTCGGATGAGACTAAAGTGGAATAATGAAAGAGCTCATTAAAGATCTCGGGGTACAATACCGAGCATTGATGTCACGCGTGTCTATAGCTGCTGGGAAAATAGACGTCGTTTACATTGAACTCACGTAAGCTTCGACACTTACATTGTATATGAGTTATAGTTTTTTTTTGCCACGTGCGTTAAACAATGAACTTTTGATTTTCATTCAAATCTACAACAAAGTCTGTTAATTAGCATTGCCATTGATAAAGGTTAATTAAAAATTAATTTTTCTACTAGAGCACTTTTTTGTTCATAATAAAGTTTATGTAATAGGTTTAAATTGAAATATTCATAGTTGAATTTTTTTATAATAGTCATATTAATTTTTAATATAACTCAGTCGTATGTTCGTTTTATTAAAAACGAATATTAAGCTTTCCAGTTACTCTAATTTTTATTTGCCGGTAAATTGCAATAAGAGCTTGTTCTCAACTCTTTTATAATATTTGAATATGTCGAATTTAACAAAATTAAGCTTGTAGATATATTTTTGTAATGAAAACGAATCATTTGGAGGTGTATTTAAATGACTAAAAATATCATCTGCAACGTATAGGTATATCTGTGTTTATTCATTAATATTTAAAATTCTAATTAACATTTTGAAAAGCCGCGAAAATTTCATCAACATCTATTGAAAATTCTTATTAAAAAGTAATCATCTCCGCGCAAGGATCTATTTAAAATTCATGTACTTTAGTCAAAGTGAAAGAGCAGCTAATTAAAACGTCCAATGCGATTAGAGAAGCCCCGGAGGATAAATTAAAATTACGTCTCAGCTGCAGACCGGCCGAGACTAAGCTTTAAGGCTGTCGACGGCACGCGGCTATTTAATTTCTGGTACATACAAAAAAAGACTGTCTTTCGGGAGATTAAAGGTGAAAACTAAAAATACGACGCGTGCCAGTTCAGTTATAATACGCTTGTGGTAATAGACGCGTTGCAGAAATGCTTAGAAGAGTATATAACTTTTTTTATTGATAGATTTTGGATTTCAGATTGTTTGTAGAAGTTCGTGAGTTTTTTGGGGAATATTAGTTTCTGTACAACACTTTTTTTTTATTGAATTTTCTTCTCAATACTTGTTTGTGTGAGTGTAGGAAATGATAGCGCCACTTTGTTATTACGTTATAAGCATTTTCATTACTTTGAAAAGACATTACTTAGTTTCTTGGCCCGCTGCCCGAAGAAGCTGTAAGAAATAATAAGATAATGTATACGCTATGGTTTCACGTCTGATCGCACATAGACTTGTTCTACTTTGCCTTATTGTTTTTAACATAGTTTTAACATAACACCGTGCTTTATTATTCTATGGAAAATAGGCATATAAAAATAATAAAATGCAACCCAATATATCCACGGATAACTCAAATAAAGCAAAATAACCAATTATTTGAAAACTCGACAATAGCCTTCCTCGCACCAACAGCTTTCTCAGTCTGAAAAAAAGCTCGCGAGGAAACGAGATCTCGCGCGCGCGCAACCGCCCGGGGCGGTAAAACGGGATGCACAAGCGCGTAGGCGCCTCTCGCGTCGCAATCAAAGGAGACGCCTCTAGATTAATGCCTCGCACTAGTCATTACTGTCGCAAGCTTTAAAGCTTTAAAAGCGCATTCCGAAATAATTTTATCGACGCGCGACACTAATGACGTCCGCGAGCTAACGACACGTTCGCGTGAAAAGATATTCAGCCGCCTACTTAGCCAAGCTCAGGTTGTAATGCGCTTTGGCTTATCGGTTATGATATTTTCACATTACGCTGAGATACGGGGTGAATTAAAGAATATACGTATATGCAGCTGGAAAAGACTCGCTTATTTGTCAGAGCTTTCAGATTGCATTTCATTTAAAACTTTTATAAAAATTGACGTTGAGCTGTTTGATTTGCGTACTTGTCTCTCAAACCCGATTATATTTACTTCTTTATTTTTTTAAAAATCTAATTATTTTCAATTAATTGTGAAAAAATGTGCATGTTTGTTTCAGCGAACTGAATATATCTGAATATACCACGGTACATATCTTTCAACATATCTCAGACAATAATCCAATCATCATTCGGACTGAAGAAGACTGAAATCATTGATGGTAATTATTTTTCTTTATTCTATATAATAGTTAGAAGTATTATTCTTTCTATAATTCAATATTGAGTTAAAGGTTTTATCAAAAAGCACACCCTTTTTAAAATAAAGAAATAATCACATGTACATTAGCAGAAGCAAAGAACAAAAACTCCACTTAAATCGTTCGAAACAATCGATCTTCCGCGTCGCTATTAAAAGAAAAAGAAAACTACTGAAAAGCGCAATTAGGTCGTTCTCCGGGGGGCAACTCGCGACTTTTCCGCGCCCAAAGTCTCCCTAAATCATCGCAATGCCCCCACTTTTCATGAGCGCGTGGGCGGCAAGCGTCTCGGCACATTTCCAAGAATAACAGAACCCTCTCTCTCTCTCTTTTCGCTGCCTCCTATTAAATCCATTTTACGGACTGTTAAATTCTCCGAATCCGGCAATTACCTCTTTTCGCACAACAGCCCGGAGCCTCGGTTAAGTAAACCCCGCTGACGTCATGTCTTTGTGTTCACACATCCTCGGCTATCATAATATATCGACGTATATTGGACGACAAATCGGATGAGAAAACAATTGAGGGAGTTCGCGTGGGAGGCCGATGATCCGTATAGGTATACAGCCTGCCGAGGCTTCAGCAATTGTGATGTAGACGCGACAGCGTTGCCTGGCTTTCTCTTCTTTTTCTTAACCCCGTTATAGCGTTTTGCTACAAACCCCTTATTTGCACGTCGAGTGAAAAGTAAGTATGAACGTGCAAAGGAATTGAGAAGGTTGCTTAGCACTGTTCTTATATTTAGCGAGCTGTGTTGTTCATTTTCTTAAAGCTAGTTAATTCAAGTTAAAGGGTATAGATCATACTAAGCATACACTACTATCTATACAATATCTATTCCACGAAATATGTCATTTCATAAAGTTTATTTATAAAAAAAAACTTCAATTATTGACAATAAAGTTATCTCAAGTTCTAACCGTCAAAAACGAAACTACCACATGTTACAGTATAACGATCTTAATTCTATTTTCCTTCGATAATTCGCGAGGTTCGGGACAAGTTTACCAAAATTCCCAAGCCGCGGAGAATATGCCGCTGCCGGCTTATAAATGCCAGCCGCGCTAACAATGTCGTAGCCGCGTCGCCCGGACTCACGCGAATTGAACACTTGAAATATTTCGCGTGCTATGCGTGAAAGAGCAAGAGACGGAGAGGGAGGGATATATACCGCAAGTTTAAGCTTTAAACTTCGGCAAAACGGTCGCTCGAGTTTTAAGAGGGGACCGTACCGCGAGAGACGCGCGCGCTGAGGCTGGATAGGCAAACTGTTAAGTGGCGCTAACGGATTTTAATAGTCGCTGAGAATTGTACAGTTTTCCTCAGTTGCGAGACTTTCGAATAGTCATATTTGTGAATCAACTTTCGAGCTTTTATCTCCTAAACTATAAATGGTTATTTAAAGCCCCTATATTAAACTCTAAATTAAAAAAAAAAAAATTCAACCTCGTTATTATTATATATTTGCAGAGGATGCACATAGCGGCGATATGGGCAAGTCTAGTACTGCTGCAAACGTCGTTCCTACTGGCCGGTTCGCAGTACGTGAACCCGTTCACCGGGCAGAGGCCAGCGTTACCTCAGCAGCAGCAGCAGCCGGTGCAGCCGGCGCAGCAGCAGTTGCAAGCAAGCGATCCGGGATATAGCGGGAAACGAGCGTCGACAATGGCCGAGCCGACCTGCGAGGAGCTGAGGGCCATGTGGCGGTACAGCAAGCGCCAGAGCCGCGCTGCCGAGAGCACCAACGAGCTGCCCGTCTACCGAGATCCCTTCTCTTACAACGTCTGGGAAGCGTATCCCAGCCGCTCGCCATCCACCTATAGAGGTCAGAGAATATTAGGATTAGAGCTTTCTTTTGTTTTTCTTCTTTGTTTTTGTTTTTTCTATGATATTTTGCGATGGTAAGGCTTGTTATTGAGCTCTTTGGGTTTAAGCTATTTTTCTATACTTGGGTGTTATTTTCGGCCAAGTAGTCAAGTAGCCTTAATGATTAAAAACGCTGAGAAATTGTGTTTTGCTGGGAGGCGTTAAAGCCAGCTGATCGCGGATAACGTTATTATCTTGTCGACGTGTATCGAGCGCGCGTCATTCATTGCTCGGGATAAGTTGTTATAGCGAGATTGATGGTCGTTTCTATAATATTTCGATTTTTCGCGTGAACAAGCACAAAGAGAAAGAGATAAGGGAGCAAACGTCGACAGGAGAGAGAGGTATATATGTATATTGGATAACTATTTGCCTTGTCGCACTAGGCATCGAGACAAACGAATATTTACCAGAAGTATCGATCGGCTTCAACTCTCGGGACAATGAGAGTAGCTGCGCCCTGCTCTCCCTCGGCTAAGACGGTCGCACACACACACAGACGCTTGCAGAGCTTCTCTCGAGGCCGCCGTGCTCGTAGAAGTTTATCGAATAAGTGTCTTCTTAACTAAGCGCCTTGATTCCATTGTGATCAGCGCTCTATACCATTGTCCCGGTATTCAACCAGTGTCTCGAGTTTTACACGCAAGCTCTGTCCCCTCCCTTTTCTCTGTCCTCCCCGAAGCACTTGTTAACCAAATGACGTCGTTTTATCAAAAATTGATTGACTTACCGCTTTGGGCTTGCACTTTTACGCTCCGGTCTTGTTCTACTTTAAACTTTTAATGAAAGAAGTGTAATTTCGGAGAGAGTCTAAACGAAAGCTCTCTCTCCCTCTCGGGAGCTTTAAAAGTTTCCTCCCGAGAGAGTAACGGATGTTCTTAAGAACAATTCTTGTTGTGTATGTGTGCGTGTATTTTCGATGTGCCCCCGTGAGAAAGTTCTCATCGTTTAGCGGGCAGGCTACGTCTTAAGAGGGCTTTAATATTATTCAATTTCCAACGAATTTTCATTTCGACGCTCCTAGTATCGCTCTGTTGTTGACTTTTTCGAGGGCTGCTATGCAGCGGGCGGAGGTGTGCAGATATACGCAGAGGTTTCGAGATTACAAGGACCTACACATAGTGCGTCGCTGGGAATAATACTTTTACAGTTCCGACGTTCACTCAAGTTTAAGTGCTCCCTCCTGAATGTTGCAGAGTGGCGTTCTATTTCCAGCCAGGCTGGTTTCTTTTTCAGATGTACGAACAAGCGTTTTTTTATTTAGTTTTTTCTTTTTTCGTTGCATTCGCTATGAAATATTTGCTCGAAAAAGCGTGAAAAGCCTCTTTCAAATGCACACAGCGTCGGGTAGAGCCGCGCTGTTATACATTCTGCGCGCACTGTCACGAGCATCTGCTCTCGCTTGACAAAACAAAACAAAAAGCGTTATTTCATCGAAAGCCCCGGGTACTTACAAGCTTACAAGCCTCGTACTCGCTGTGCCTCCTCTAAAAACAATTTGTCATACGTGCACGTATGCACGTGTATGTGTATGCCATATATACCTACCGCGAGACGTTGTAATCGAATAAGAAAATTTCGTGTTTGTTCCAAACAGACGACTACACGGGGCCAGCGCGAAGCAGGTCGAGCGGGGCCCCGGTGTACGGTAAGCTGGTGCACAAGGTACCGGCGGGCAGTAGGCTGCGCAACGGCATGCCCGACCGAGCGAAGGCCTTCGAGGAGGTCGCCCGACTCTACGGCACGATTAACCGGCATCCACCAAGGCGTCGGCTCACGAGCTACCGCGTGGGCGGCGGCGGCGGTGCTGCGCCTAATCTCCCTCAGTCTGGCAGTTTCCAGCATCTCAAGGAACTCATCATCAGCGAACGAGCGCGAGAACTGCAGGTGAGATTTTTATAAAAGGAGAGAGAGAGAAAGCAGCTTAGTTGCTGGGATGGATGGATACGCTGAAAATGAGGATGATATAGAAGTTTCAGTAGTAAAGATCGGGATATGGGCAGACTGATTTCTTTTTAGGATAAAACTTTTTTTATTGTGAATGCTAATTTGAATCAAACGTTATTTAAACTTCGTATATGCGACTGATGTTTATAACCGCAGGGTAAATCGTTTTATAGAATTTTTCCAGCTTATAAGGATTTCTTTGAAGTCTTTGTAAAGTCTACTTTATATTATTTTTCTTTATGCTTCATCGGTTAATTTTTAAACCTCTTGTTTTGTACTCGTTTGCTCAAGTATTTCGAAAAGAGAACTTTTTTTAATGGAGAGCTTTCAGCGAAAGTTCAAAAAAATTGAAGTGCACTTATAAATATTACGAAAAAGTTTTCAGCGGAAATAAAATTGAAAATCCGTCATTTTTCAAAGTTAAAGTTTTTCTTAAAAAAAAAAAGAGTAAAATGAAAGCGAAAAGTTGAAAATGCAATTAATCGTCGCTTTTTCGAAAATTTAATTAAAAATTTTCCGACTAATTTTCATCTTTAAAATCTTCCACATCAAACGAAATGACAAGGCTTCGTTACAACAAACGCGAGAATACCTTATAGAAATTAGCGCAATCAATCAATCGCCCACACATCGGCTCAACAATCGTTACGAGAGAGTTTTCCCTTTATACGGCCACCGAACGAATTGATACTCGGGCATCGAAAGAAAATTAATCAACGGCAGCGCAGCGCGTGATTTAAGACTCGCCGCTTAAACAGCTGATTTATCCAGGGGCAATGCGTCTGCGAGTCACTTTTATTACCCTCAACTTGATTAACTCTTCATCAAGATAAACAACCGTCAGCTGCCCCCCCCCCCTCCCTACACCCATCGTCCCTTCGTAAATCGCTTTCCAAAAAACAAGAGTCAGCGCGTATTTTCCGTATAGAGCCGCAGCAATGCGGAACAAAGTTCGGGATACGCCATTACTCGCTCGGAAAAATAACTAGCCACGCCAACGAATCGCTTATGCATGAGACAATAAAGAAGTACAGCTACGGAGAGAGAGAGAGTATAAAGCGGGGTCGAGCGGGATTTTTTCGGCGGCAAGAGTCGGAGAAGCGTTTTATAAGACGTATGTATGGCGATTTATTTTTCTCTCGCGAGAGAACGACTGTGCCATTTGCAATTCAGCCAGCCACTCGGCTAGAGAGTGTGCGTGTACTTATATATATACTACGTGCTGCAACTTGCGATATTCGCAGACGTGAGAGAAAGACAAATGCGCGGTGGTGGAGAGGCGCTTACGACGTTTTGTAGCTGCGATTCTTGATGGCACGTCGTTTGGGGTAGGCTAAAAATGGTAGTTTGGACTCGCGTGGCACGGAATGTCACTGTATTGAATGTCGTTAGGCTCATTGCAGTTTTTCCAACGTGATCCTGCATTACTTGCATCTTTTCCTTTTTTCGTAGCAGCAAGACATTCGAATTCGAAACTTCTTTAAATTTTAAAGCGTCGATCATTCACGAACGTCACTAACTTTGTCAACTGCTCTGTATACTCGCTACAAAAAGAAAGGGAAAACGAAGGGAAAAAATGTTAAAAAACGTGGCCTAACAAGTATCGTGAAACGAACGTCTTTGCCGAGCATAGGGACGTTTTAAGGCCAAAAGAAAGGCTGGACGGAGGGACGAGGTGCTGCTGAGTCAAAGCTGACACGCGTTGAATAGAGTCACGTCGAGAGGTTGCGCGGCAGTGGAACGGACCACAGAAAAATTCACGGCTCATCGTGTAAAAGGGAGGGGGGTAGTGTAAAAAGGATAGAAAAAAAGTCTAAAAAAAGGGTAGAAGAAGGAAAAGGCATAAAAAGGAGTGGTTTGAGTGAGAGAGAGAGAGAGCAGGGGGCGATGGGAGGCGTATATACATTGCGCGCGCGCGCAGGTGGCGGCGGCGGCAGCGGGTCAAGAGTATAGCTCTGCGGCAGGCTCTCTTTTTCTACTGACGTCAATCGCGGCGGAGGCGGCTGCAGCAGCTCCTGCTATACCTCCTATACGCACACTTTGCTCCATGGGGCTGCGGCCTCCCTCTTTCGGCCTGGCCCGTCTCTCACTCGGCGCGCTGGCTTGCACGTTTTCCTGAATTTAAATTTCGCCGGGCTGCGTGTACGGTGATGAGAGGAGCCCGGGCTCCCTTGTCGGAATATTTATTGCCCTCCCCCGTTGTTATCCTCATTTTTTTCCCCACCGAGAAGCAGCGAGCACTCGGCTGATTCCTTTTCTTTCGCTTTCTTCTTGTTTTTTTATTTTTTATTTTTCAGGAAACGGGATGTTGGAACGGTTTTATTATACTCGAGAGGAGATGCTGAATTTTTATGCGAACCTGCGGGCGGATGTGCTTGGTTTTAATGGTGGCGGAGGGGGATTTAAGCGCGCGTGATGCTGCCGGGGGTCTACGTTCTTTCCTATGCGGGCGGCAGCTGAAGGTGTTTGCCAGCGTAACGGCTTGCTTGATCATTCGGATGAGTTGCGGCTTGATGGACGAGATTTCGTCTCTTGTTGTATTGTTGTGCGGAAGGTGGACGAAAATGAATTTAAATTAGGGCATTAGCGCTAAGATGCTTTATATACGAGCGCGGAGGTTGTGAGGAATATTTTCGAAATGAAGGTATATCGTTGTAAGCGTATAAAATATAGGATAACATTTTAAACAGTTAAATATTGCCTTACCGAGTTGATAAATGTTTATTGCAAGTTTACACGCGCGGGCTCGATTAAAAGTCAATTCCGTTATCAGATTCATAAAAACAAACGAGTGTGGCAATCAGATAACCCATCATCCCAATTTCCGCGTGAATTAGCATGCAAATTAGATAATCTGATAAATAAAAGACCAATTTGCTTCATTCGCAAACATACTGTTAATTCGGTTGAAATCAAAGAGAGAGCAGTAAATATCAAATATACAGGAAAATATTCTCGCTTATGTCTAGATAAGAAAAAAAAAAGAATAGAAACGGCACAGTTTCATCAAAACTTGTATATCAGGCTTGATAATTAAGGGATTATAAGGCCGGACAATTAAAATAAAATCGTGAATATGTGCCGATTACAGGAGCAACGCAGAGCCGAGGAGATGGCTGCACGCGCTGCCGTTCTCAAAGAGATGACGTCAGGTGAGCGCAGGTACGAAAGCCACAATCCCAACCACCTGAGCTCGCTACAAGGCTCTTATCAAGATCCCGGCAACTACGACTATTCTCAGTATGTCGCCGACAGTCCGGAGTTTGGTCAAACGTTATCGGTAAGTTTTCGCGCTTTTCTCAAACAATTTACGATTGATTAAGATGATCGGGAAAGTAGGGCGAGACAGGCTATTTGATTTTGGGTCATTCTGGATAAAGACTGTTTGTCTTACTTAACGATTCCCTAAAAAAATTAAATTAAATACATCCCATCCCTTTTCATCTCGCGTTACTTTCATTTCATTGTAAACCTAGTCGAATTTCTCAATATCCCCGAAATCTGATGAAAATTAAAAGCTCGCGGTTAGGCAGTATGCGCAGCATTGAAAACTATTAATACCATAATCGCATGTGTTTGTCCTAATTAACAGAAATCGGAGCGCTACGGGCGAGAGTACACGCTGCGCTAAGCGCACCTCAGAAGCTCGAGAGCGAGACGACGGTGACGGGGCACGAGCGCAGGAAGCACAGACACACATACAGTCGTTGTCGTCGTCATCGCCTCATCTTTCCCCTTCCTTTGCTCCATCTCCTTCTCCATCCTGCTGCTGCTTCCAAGCCTCCATTGCAGCCAGTGAGCTTTCGGAGGAAGGCTGCGATCGACTGTAATACGCGGAGGTAAGGACCAGCTGCCGGAGATATATATACATATACATATAATACCTGCTCCTCGTATAATCGCGAGCTTGCGCTATCTCGACCCCAACCCACTCCCCCCTACGAATGCAGCAGCTCTTCCGTTTTCTATGATTTATGTACCTGTATACACACTGATTCCCGCCATTTCACGAGTCAATGTATACGTGGATTGTGCGAAAGGAAGAATGGGTTATATTCTTCGTTGCGAAGACGCTGATGGAGTTATGTAACGACGTTACAGCACGACAGCCGCCATCGATATTAGAGAGAGTTGGAGAACTTCGTTATCGTTATCCGCTGCGTTAAGGCATATCAGCTATCGATAATACATATAACCCTTTGTTATGTTGAACTATTATCGTGTGCGTATGTAAGGGTGAACGGGCGTTTGATGTCCTTAAGCTTTTTTTTTACTTTTTGAGAAAGGAAAACCGGAGCGTTAATTATTTATACATGAGTTTTCAAGTTTTTTTTTTTTGATGATTTCTGAATGACTTTCATATCAAAGGGTAATTTGTGAGAGAAAGAAACATGATGGTTTTTTTTATAAATAGCTTGAGTAAGAGCTTTATTTGGTATATTGATGTGAGTGAAAAATGGCTGCCCAATTATCACGCATTTCGTGTAATTTAGAGTCAAGGGTATTATGGGAATTAGAAGCAAAAAAATCTTAATGAAAGCCTCATTAATTTTGAATTTTATGAAGTGGAACAGATGGATATTGCGTTATAAGGATTAAATTATTCAGAATTTTTTTCTGCAATACGAAGATTAATTGGTATTTAAGGACAAATGGAATACAATTAAAAAGCGAACACTAAGAATTATTCGTGATTTTCTTGATACTTAATTTTACGACGTTACATATCAAAAACGATATCTGGAAAGCTCTATATATATTTCTGAATCTTGAACGAAACGGAGTCTTTTTCTTTTAATTTTTAATTCTATAGACAATAATAATTAAAAAATAACATTTTAGAGTGATTTACTCGATTTATTAATTAAAGATAAACGACAATAATAAATTTTAACATGAGATGAATAAAAAAGTGTACGTCACACTTTTTATTTTTAGCGTAATAAGGCCTCCGTATTTAGAAGTAAAAAATAAATTATTCCAATTTTTGATAGTGAACAGATGTAATTCACCACCGAATTGATGATGACAATATTTTTCTGATAAAAAAAACATAGTATCACGTGCGCATTGAAGTAAAAAATTTATGTATGCTATATATAACGATATATTTTACTGTGAAACGTTTTTTGACGTAATATTTAATTCTTTTTTCGAGAAAAAAATAATAAAAAAAAATTACGAAAAAAATGTTACAAAAAAATTATGTGTCGTGTTCGCTGGCAGAACTCAAATCTCTAAAACACATCATGACAATAATAGATATGATCGTTTATCGTGAAACATCGATTAAACGTAATTATAAGTTTTAAAGCATATATAAGGCTTTCGCGTGCGATCACTTCCTTTGAAAAAAAATAATAAATAAAAATAAAAAAGAAAGATAATAAATAAAACGAGAGAAAAGTCATGAATTGAAAATTTCGACAATAATAAAGTGTATGTCTAGTTGAAGATCGAGTTTAATGGAGTTGCATCGAGGCGAAAGAGAATGCGAGATACGAGATATATAAGCAAGGGAGAGTACGGCTAAGAAGAACGATAAGTTAGTAGCGCCTATTTTAACATAAGCTGCTCGCTGTGACAGCTCGAAGAGATGGACTGGAAAGGGGGGAGGGGGTGGGGGGGGGTCAAGGGACGGGACCGTGGGCGTAGTAAGGAAGGCACGAAGCGGTGGATTTTTTACTCGTGTCAATAAATACATGATTTCTATACAGTGCACAGGACTATCAAATCAACGCTTATCGGGGGCGCGCTGTTCTTTTCGTTCTTCTTGCGCGGAGGCGACGAACATTAATCAACTTGTAAATGCTGTAAGAACAATCGTAATGTAACTAATATTGACTAATGTACTTATATACATAAAGAAGGCTATATGTATATATAAACACACGTATATATATACACAGGCATATACATATATATAAATCCAGTTATATATATACACATGCATTAACGGTAGATATTTTTCGATACATAATAAGAAGATGGTTTCCGTACAAGAGGTATTCTTGAGAAAATCTAACAGCAGAGGAGCAAACAAGCAAAAAATTACAAAAAAAAAAAAGAATAAAAAAAACAACAACATAAGTTTATAATTGGCTAAAGGGCTGAGGGCGAGCGAAAATTCGAGATGAAACGTATACGTTTCTATATATATACGTATATACTTTTTGCTCCCTCTCTCTCTCTCTCTCACTCGGGTTTCTTCGTATATAGTAAATATACAATACACCTACACACACATGCTCATACACACCCACATACACTTATACACAAACGCAGAAAAATCTGTACTGGCGAAATACTGTGACACAAAAGGGGAGAACGACGATAAATCATCGCTCGTTATTGCGTAAGTCGTTTATTCTACGTCTCGGGTCGTGAGGAAAAGTGATTTTTCGCAATACACCTCGAATGCGAAATTTTATATATACGCGAGTCAGGGGTTTGGGGATGAAAATTTCATATTTTCGGGAACGACAGAAATTTCATATCGCGTTTATTAATAGCAGTATCGAATTACTCGACTCTGCTCCAATGGAAATGAAAAATGAAATTTCAAATGAGCTGGGAAAAAACCTCGATTTTATACGTCGTGTTTACACATGAAATAACACACGTGCTCTTAATTGCCAGAAAAAAACGTAGCTCTTTTATTTGCTTAATAAAAATCTAATACATATATATATTCTTCATTTTGTTTTCTTTTATTTTATTGTTTGCTTACCCGTGACTCGGCAGTTTTTTTCTTATTAAAACAAAGAAAATGAAAATGGGTATTCAATATGTATAACGAGTGATGATTTAGGTGATCGTTCGAACCTTATAGGGTCGTTTTGCCAGGGCCTAGTATTATTTAAATGTGTCAGACAATAATCGCTTGACAAACGCGTTAAGGCTGCAATTAAGATCTGCTTTACGGGTATAAACCAAGTTATTTGTAAAAAAAAAAAGAAAAAAAGAAACAACAAGACAGAAGAGAGTAATGTTGTCTTTCCAAAAATGAGAAAAACGTATATTAGAGTTGTTGTAAAACGATGAAAAGAACCATTACAGAAAGAGATGCAATGTATAAGTTTGACCTTTGCAACAACCTGAGATAAATATATATATACGTAAGAGAGAGGGACGGTATTATGACACATATACGTGTAAAGCAGATTATAAGAATTTCGCGTTCGCACCAATAACGTCGACGCTTATAAAGACTTGAATACGTATAACTATTATAAATATATATATATATATACATAGATTATACACAACGCAATCTCTCGAGTGCGTGCGATCGATCCTTTCAGAAAAGAATTTCTTCCTATACCTACACGAATACACCTGATGCGTTTATGTATAAGAAAAACCTATGATATATATATACACACATCCTTGACTCGCTTGATTTTTTTCATTTTTTTTTCTTCTACTATGATATTAAACTTTTTTTGTGATATTTTTAATGTTCTTTAAACGGTGTAGTAAAAGTATTGCAAGTGAGAAAGGATAATTTTGATGATATGACAATAAAGTATATATTGTTTTCTATTTATTTATTGTTTTTTAAACTAGAAAACTACATTCTATGTTGATTGTATGTGTGATATTATTGTAAAATGACAAGATTACGAAAAATAAAAATTGGCAAATTAAGTTTTACAGGAAATTCATTTATTTATATTCTTATTACTTGTGTGTGAAAATTCAAGTGACGGTTTTGTTATACTTTGAAAATTTATCGACGTTTAAATTATTTACAGTTGAATTGCAATGTGAATAGTAGTCGAATAAAGATGCTCTTATTGAATTACTTGTTATTGTATTTTATATTGTACTCTTAAGTTAAACGTTAGAATTTATGTTAGAATAAAAATAGAAAATTTTAAAGAATCTACTGCATATTAATACATTTAATTTCAGTCTTAATTTCTTTACCTTTTAATCTGTTTTTTAAAGTAATATAAAAGTTAAAAGATGATAAAATATATGTGTGTACGCGCAGTATTGTCTGAATGGAATATAAGGTGTAACTTTTCTAAGTGACCTATACAAGTGAACATTCAGCGTAAACGTGTTCGATCATATATATACATATATACATATAATATTTTCCTATAGACATTATTATAGTGGAAATATATTTTATGATTCTTAAGAACTGTTAATTAGTTAAAATAGAAGAAAAGTGAAGGTGTTTTTTCTGTAATAGAAAAAAAAAAGAAATCTAATAAAAACCTGTGCTTGCATAGAATGTTCTCTAGTTCGTTAACATGAAAAAAGGTGAGCAAATTAGTTGGATTAATAAGCAATCGAAAATGCTGCTATCTTATTGCAAATACAATGGTTAAAATGAAATCGGACTTTCTATTATTTTACATTTTTGTGTTGGCAGTTAATATGAAACTAAAATTTCAAATATGAAACTAAAATTTCATCTAAAATTTTTAGTCGAATTAACTTTAAATACAGTTTTATGGTTAAGAATTAGTATCTAATTTAAAGCATTTGGATTTACTAGTAAAAAATTATTAAAACTATGCTACACAAATAAAAAGCTTGTTTAAAGTACAAAATCAACTTTTTACGCATATTTCATTTTTGTTTAACACGAGAAACGCGATACAAAAAAAACTTCAATATTTTAACCAAAAACCTGAAGCTTTCAATTTTACTGAAAAAGCTTTTTTATTGTATCAATTTAAGATTCTAATATTAATTATTATTATTACACAATCATTTTTATAAATAAAATACAAGCAGGTTAAGGTGATTTAAATATTGTTCGATAAAAAAAAAGAGTTTTATAGTAAATTGTCAAAGTTACCTTAGTTTCATTAAATATGAATTTGTAATTTTTAATCAATTTAAAGAAAAAGTGTACAGCGCTATATTATAGTACACCAGCATTACTAAACTACTAAAATTTATACTATTCAAAACTATAGGCTGAATTTTCTTAAAAAGTTGAGTAATATTTAGCAGAGTGTACTTATAGAGTTAAGAATCAATTCTACAATAAGACTTGACATCGTGTTGCAATTGATATAACATTCGATTAAACTTTAAATGAATTACGTGTAAATTGAATAAAGCAAAGTTTGTTAGAAAATCTTTAAGTAATTAATCAATTCACCTCCTTTGATTTTTGAGTATTTAATAAATTTCCATGTTAAGAATTGTAACGACTTTAGGACAATAATTATATTAATACCGTAACCTATTGCCGTAGAAATATAAATAATATTTAAAATTTGTTGACTAGTCTATGTTTACACTATGCTTAAACTTGCACTTGCAAATATTAAGTATCACCAGTATGTGTTACCGTAGTTATTTGTACAAATCATGTGTTCACTGTTGATTCACATCTTATTATTTATTTTTTTTTTAATAAATAAAAATTTCATTTTTATTCGATTCAATTTTCTTTCGTTTCTTCATACGTAAGCAGTTTTTATTTTTCGTATTGCAAAAGCTAATTGAAAGCTATCACTTTGAGACTGAGGGACGTTGCTCTAATAGATCAATTTTGTTTTTCATTGTTTATTGTAAATATTCAATTCTGATTCTCATTGAAAAATATGTAAAAACAAAAGCAGAGTACGCCGACAATGGGACAAACACATATTGAAATTAACATGGAGATAATTGTTTGTCAGCAACAGCAAATATTTTTGTACTTAATTGTAGCCCTATGCAATAACTTTTCCGTTATTAAAAATAAAATGTATTATTATTTTCGTGCGATATCAGGCAATTTAACTTTTACGAATAAAAGTTTACCGGTAAAATCATTTGTTTCTTTCGTTTGTAATTTATGTATAAGTGATATGTATGACAATAAATGGAAAAAGTTTTGAAACACAATAAAATTTTATTTGTTTCATAAACAAAATATATATCTTACCTATCTGCGAAAAGAGTAAAAAAGAGAAACCCTACAATTTGTTCGATAAACAAAAAGTATGTAAGATAAAACGCTATATAATAAATTTAATCAGTGACGCAATAGATATGTCACAGTGTCAATGTCAATAAATTTCCTTAATATTAAAACAAACAAAAAAAACAAGGTGTGTAGGTAATAAGAAATAAAGATAAATGAAACAAAAAAAAGTATGCCAAAAATTTTATTATTTTCCTCAGTGCGTGAACCGTTTTGATTATTTATTTGAAATTAAATTAATAGAATTTTTTTAAAATAAAAGTAATTATTATAACCTACATTTATTTTTTGTAGTTTTACGTTTATTTTTATCTACTCTTCTTTAATTTGACAATTAAGTATAGTTCACATTAGTAATATTTTAATTTTCCAACAATATTATTTTGTAGATTAGTAACGGTACTACTAAATATGCTATATGTGTTTGAGCTTTGCGGAAAGTAAAAAAGCAGGAAACAAAGGAGCTGCACGAAAATCAATATTAAAATTTTTATATTTAAATATTTTTTTGAAATAATAAATACACATTTTAGTTCGTGCAATGAAATTCATAACTTTATTTACATTATTACAGCATTTTACTCGCAATATTTCCATGCGATTTGACGAATATAATATTCTATAGCGTACTTTAATTTATAAAAGTATCTACGGAGACAACATTGAGTTCCGTTATTTATATCTCGTAGTTCGTTTGATCAGTATATACACACAAAATAAAAATTGTTTGATTTTAAGAATGTGCGCGTTTGCGCTCTTTTTTTTTAAAGACATACGAGTACCGTATTTACACAACGTCTTTTCTAATCTCTTCCGATTTTTAACCTTCCCTTTAAGCTAACTTTGCCATTCTTTAGTTTTATTTGTACATAGCCCTGATCAATTCTTCTTGTAAAGAATTTTACAATTAACAAGAAATCATGCTCTGTTAGTATTTTATATCTTCCATTAAGTGAATTCCTTTAGCTTCGATGCGTGCCATTTTATCTGCATAAGACAAAGGAGCAAACTAACGTAGCCTTACTATATGAATATTTCTTTTCAATTTTCTTTTCGACAGGTATATACTCTCACTTATTTTTATAAAAGCAATTCAAGTGCATGCTTAGATTCATTTCAGGTTGCATATTTTTACTGAACACAAAGTGATGTAGAATCAAATAAAACTTTCATTTATATTAGTCTCTTTCAATAAATTATTTTATATTGACAATAACATTTTATCAAAAGGCTTACGTGTAATTGAAAAGGGCGTATTTTTAAACGTATACTTTACAGGCTAGATATTAAAAGAATTTTAAAAATACTAATTAAAAACGAAAATGGTAATATGGACAATCTAAAACCGTGCTTTATCAATCTTTAAATTCTCTAGGAAAACTTTCAGCGGCTCTTTGTTAAAAGCTCATTGTTAATGACTGTCTCGTAGTTTGAACTCGTAGGTTTCATGAAATTCGTTACTTCTCGTTAAGCAGCACTGCTTCTCGTCAAATGATGATGGTGCTGGCAGAGTGTAGGTCAAACGCCATTTGAAGTGGGCGGGTTGCTCAGAGGTGGTCGAAGTAGATCATGATACTGCATAAGAGCTTCGCGAAGTGAACGTGATACCTGGCTTGAGGCCGTCGCTACTGTGCACTCAACTAAACACGGGTACAACCCGATTAACTGCTCCCACACCGAGCGCTCCACTATCGATGAAACGGAATTAGAATAAGAAAATAAAGTAAACACATTGAAATAAAATTAAAATTGGAAATAAATATGTAATAATTCAAGGTAATGATTAGTTTAAAAATGGGAAATTAGTGTAATATTATCCTGAACCTTATAAAAATGTACTGGTACCTTTATTGGCTGGTGCCTTCTTTAAGGAAACAACAAGGGTCGCTACAGCTTTCAGAACAAACGATATCTCTGACAACCTGTACCTAGAAAACAGTTCTATAGTCATCTATTTGGGGGCACATACGGGACGTCCAATGTGCATAAAAGACGCGGCCTCATACGAAAGGCGTTACCTGGGCAACGGGCACTTGCCGCTCCTGCGCTCGTCCTCGATGTAGCGCTTGAGCACCTCCTGAAAACGATGCAGCAGCGCGGTAACCGCCAGTCGGCCAGCGACGCCTCCCTCGTCCTTCTCTGTTATGCTCTCAGCTGTACTCTCGATCTCACTGTTCAGGCCGTCGAGTAGCGAGAATTGCAGTAATGTCTCGAAACATGTTTTCGCAAACTCTTCCCGTAACTTTGGCTCGCCGTTTTTATCTGCTGTGATCGAAAATAAGCATTTGATATTCAAACATGTATACATTGCATCAAGATGATTTTATTGAAATACCTATGTTAGAAGTAGCCGAATGTATGGAACCTTTGTTCAGCAGCATAACGACTCGCAAAATGAATTGGTGAGGAATGTTTTGCGAATGCGGCAGAACTTCGTCTCTTAACAACTCCATTACTTGACAGTCAACAGCTTCATCGGCTTGAATTTCTTCGACGCCTCGATCTGCATTCATTAGGCTAAAATGACAACGAACATAGAAGAAACGATGGTTTTAATACACGAATTTCTTATTTTACTACTTGGTCTGCAGCGCTCTTTGCGAGCCCTGCAGCACCGCCCACTAGGGCTGTGGGTGCTCGCTCACTCATTCTCTCATAGTTGCTCACTTGCTTGCAGGCAACCGAAAGCTTTGATCGATCTTGTGTGTTCGGTTTTTGGTCAATTAAAAGTTTGTAATATTAAATAAAGAAAGTATTAAAGTAAGAAAGTTTTAAACGAATTTGTTTTTTTGATTGTATCCCACCTTTTCGGTTTAGAATTTAGTAAATAAATAATTTAAGTATATATTTACCTAGAGGGAAAGAGAAAATGATCAAGAGTGTCAGCAAGCTCTGCCCACATGTTTTCAAAGTGATCAGGATAGTTTCTTGCAAGCGGTAATCCTACGTGTAGAATGGCTAAAAGACTCGTTACAGCTAATTTCCACGTTGTTTGGGAAGGACAAGCGTATTTCATAGCCAAAGGAACATGAAGTGCTTCTATAATATGCTTTAAAATCTGACCCTCAATCACAGCCATTTCATCTGCGGTCTTCTGATACAAACTAACTACCATAGACAGTGATTTTTCTCCGAAAGGCACGTAGTTCATAGTAACCCAATCGGCCTATAAAAAATCAAGTACATTAATTTTTTCACAAGTTGTTAAAATTATGACGTAAAAAGTATTTGTATATCTTACAGATACACCTCTGATCTGAGAGATGTGTTTTGTAGGAATTTTTCCGTAAGTTGGTGCTTCGCAAGCTAATTTTGAAAAGTAGAGAAGCTGTAAAAATATGGGACTAATCATGGATTTGAGATTATCGGGAGTTGACAACGATTCCTAAAATTAAAAATCGAGATTAGCAAACAAATATTAATTATACTCAACTAAGAATTGAAATGTTACAATGTAGCAAGTGTTTACCTTTTGAAGTAATTCCATTGAATGAAGTACACCATCCTGTAACTGTGTTAGTACAACATCGGGGACAGTAGGCAAAATGAATGGCGTTGATTCACCGTGTACTGGTACGGCAATTGCATTTTTCAGAACGAGGCACAAATTTTGCAAATCGGTTGCAGAAAATCTAAATAAAAATATACGTGTGTACGAATTACAAAAAAGTTTTATGATAAAAAATAAAACAGATAAAGACTAAAAATTTCAATTATAAATAATTACTTACTTATTTTTTACATGTTGAAAAACGGCAGGAAATATTTGAACGAGTGCAGTTAGGAATGCCTGTGACGGAATGTAAGGTTCAATTTCGGCGTCCTGAGGCGGCGTCGTGCTTTCCAAGCCTATACTCAGCCAAATACGCCAAGCTACGATCCATAGTGCCTCAGAATCTTCAGATTGTACTGGATCGTTATTTTCAGCATTTTTCGGTAGATAAAGAATTTCTTGAAAAGATTTTAATGCAGCTAGGGACACTTCGTTGTTTTTACTGAGAGCGGAATTTTCGATGAACTCCAGTAAAAGTGACCAGGCTCGTGGGAAATCACCCAGCATTTGCAACAGCTGACGTTTCGTATTGAAAACTCTCGCTACCCCGCTTAACGTTAATACCTGCATACAATATCAACAGTCAACAATTATATTTTTTTTTATAATTAGTTGAAATAAAGGAAAATCAAACTATTCTTACCTGTGTCTCTGCCCATTGTTTCTGCGCGGTGTTTCTACTATGATGAATAAGAATATTGCCCGAGGTGTCGACTTTTTCATTACTCGCCGAACTTGACAAGCTTCTCACTTTATCTAGCAGTGGAAACAGCACTTGCCAGAGTACGGCTTGCCAAGTAGGTTGATGCAACAGACTACCATGTGCGGAGATGGTGGAGAACAATGTCTGACTAGCGGATTTGCGCACTGCTGGTCGAGGATCAACGCAGAGGTCGCCCAGCCGTGCGTATAGACACATCCAGAGCTTGTCGAAAGCCGGCATATTCGTCGTGCCAGGAAAATCCGGAAACACGGAGCCGGAATCTCCTCGTAGCGAGGCGCAAATTTTTTCTTGATTTTGGTAGAAGTAGTCGCTTATGTTCCACTGTAATTGAAAGTCAAGTATTTGTGATAAAATTAAAAAAAAAGGAAGAATGTTAAAATGATTATATATTTACGTACCATCTGACCAACAGCAGTCAGCGATATATTCAACTCTTGAGTTTGAGAGCCGAATTTGGCTGCTGTATCGACACAGAGTGGAAGGCATCTCCAAGGCATCACAGGTAAAAAGTCTGTTATGACCAGCTGCAGGCATTGAAAAGCGACTCGCACCAAGGTTTCTCTGTTAAGATAGATTTTATAAATAAATGATATATTTTATTTAAAAAAGCAGCTTTGCTGAATATGTGAGTCTTTTACCCATGATGATCGGAAACTGCTCCTATTATTCCCAGCACTAGAGGCCAGCCATGGAAGAGCGTTTCACCGGCTCCATGAAGAATTTGCAATACACATTCCAGCTGTCTTTGTCTGACATCTGCGTGACGTACAGACGATAATTCAGATAATGGTCCTAATAGAAGTGTTTGCAATTTCTGTAAAACAAAGTAATATTCATCATTAGCGTTTAGAAATAAAAAACTTGTTCTTTGATAAAATTAAAGTAATTACTTGATTATCACGCAAGGGCTGAGGATATTTATGCTGCAAAGCAGCTTTAACTAAATATGTGATAGCTTCAACGCCCCATTCTCTCATCCTAATGTGCGGATGTTGACAAACTTCTAGTAAATGATTTGTAAGTGGTCTCCACAAAACTTCAACTCTTGGTAAATTAACTAGACCGGTCTCTAAGAGTTTTGCTACTGCGAACAAGGATGGCTCCTGAAAATATAAACATTCCCATTATAATACAGTCTAAACAAATCGTATCAAGAAATACATCACAAAAGCCTCTTACTCTATTAGTATAAGCCAGCTCCATAGCTTCCTGACTGAGCTTGCAAAGAGCATCAATAAGATGGTGAAGGGCCACGTCGTCGAGGTGTTGACTGCTCTCAAACAACCGGCTGAGCATAGCACTGAGTACTGGCAGATCAGCCATCACGGCTGTGGTAAGCATAGCGTTCGAATCCGCAGGCGTGCGGCCTGCCTTGAGCGAGCCACCCGTCGAGGGTTTGAGGCCGAGTATCCAGGCGAGATGCTGCAACGTGGTGAGTACGAGATGCCAGGCACTACCCAATATACTGCCGTGGCAATGGGCCAGCAGTAGCAAGGCTCGCATGCACTGGAGGTTCTTCACGGTCAGCATGACCGGGCCTTGCTGGGCACCGATCGGCAGAGAGGCAGTGGGTAACGGGGTGCCCACTGCAACGACTTGCTGCCTGTAGTCCGAGTCGCCGAGATTCGCAGGGTTGTATTGTCCACCCGAGCCACCCGCACCGGAAGCAACTCCAGCGTCTAACTGCTGGGGCTGTCTTGGACCACTCGGTATGCCCTGAGGGGCACTGTACAGCACCGTGAGCGCGTAGTGCGGCGGTAGTGAGGCCTTGCATATGGCTGTGATGAAGGCATCACGAGGTGTGTGCAGGTCGAGCAAGCCGCAAAGCGAAGCGAACGTCTGGATTTCTTTCAAGACATTTTCAGTCGCGGATTCGTCGGTGCTAGCGTCGACTAAAGGACTGAGGGCAGCTAACAGTCCGCACCAACTCGAGTTGATGAGCTGCACGTGAAGCTTGCGCTCCGACTCGCTGGGCTCGTAGCGTCGCTCGACGCCTTCCTCGCGTGGTCCTGTGATTGCTAGAGCGATCGAACGAATTATGTCCAGTAGACAGGCGTAAGCGATGCTGATACCGTAACCGTCCGGTATCTGTGGCGGTTCCACCTTATCCAGCATTTCAAGACTGAAATAAAATATTTTTTTATTGTTATTGTACAATTATATTCGTATATTTTGTATATTGTTTTTTTAAAAAAAAGGATGCTTACTACGTTGATTTAGCTTGACCGTTTGGAAACGTTGCTACTACCGGCAGCCAGATTCCTCTTGAATAAAAACCAGGTTGAGGAGTCACACCTGGCCCGATTGGCATGCCGGCTAGCATTGCTGGAGCAGTGCCTTGAGCAATAGTTGCTGCATTTCCTGATCGAAAATGTTTTAAATTATGTTATATGGTAATGGTTTTTGTAAATTGATTATTAATTTATTATTATTTTGTAATTTGAACTAAAGATAATAATACTAATGAACATACCTGTATTAGATGGTACCATATTTGGATTCACAAAGAGACTATGTACATAGGCACCTAAACTGTTGACTATGTCTTGAAATATATTAGTAGCATGCGGTTTTAAATCATAACAGTTACAGAAGCTCGTCAATAAGTCGGCTTGAACCGTCATTTTGTGCAAAACTTCCAAGGCAAGAGCTCGCTGCCATGGTGGCTTGTCAGGATCCAAAAATTTAACAATTAAGGATAAAAATATTTCACATTCTGTGACCTAAAATTGGGTCAAAAAACGTTAATAATTTATGCTAAGATGTACACTGCACTACGTCAATTCTAACAACTTACCAATAACGAATGGTACTTTTGAATTAAAATCGATACAACTCTGAGCAGCCTCATACTGATTGGGAAATAAGGTTTATCAAGAGGTGTTGCTTGCTGTACTGATGCTGGTACGGAATTTCGGTATTTTATATTGGGTGAAAATAATTTTATGACAAGAGCACAAACACGTTCCTTTAGAAGAAAACTGAATTCTGGGTGCTATTTGTGGAAAATTAGAATAAAAATAGATAAAAATTATTATGTGGTGCATTGTGAATTACATTCGAGACTATACAAAAATATTTTTTATTACCTTGAAAAATACTGATGAAAAATTGGTTAAAACAGACTCAAGTAACTCTAGACCAAATGTTCGTGTCATTTCAGTAATGCCTATTAACCAATATGGTTGATCGGCATTTACTAATTGAACTAAATCCTTCAAGAAAAGAATGCTAAATTAGTTTTGAAAAAAATAGGGTGCATAAAGTGATTAATAAATAGTTAACAAACAATACAAAAGATGCTAATGATTCATTCATATACAACTGTATGAATCTATCTTCATGTAAATATTTTGATTTAATATTTACAATAATGAAACAGGCAATTATTTAGTATTCTTAAATATGCATGAAGATGCAAATATATTTGTAAAGTGCAAATATCTTAAACTCACTTGAAACATTAAATAGGCATCTGCAGCACAGGGCCTAAGTGCTTTTGGTGCTTGATTTGTAGGCACTTTTAGTTCTTCTAAATTACTTTCTTCTTGCACCTGTTGATCTGAATACTGCTCATCTTCAGCCACAACTCGTTCAAATACCAAAGACACCAATTGTCTTACGGTGGCTCCAGCAGTGTTTATAGTTGTAGAATCTTTTGTAAAATGTAGCCGAAAGCATAATACCAGATTCTGAAACATTTAAAATTTTTTATTAAGATACATTGTATAATGTTATTAAAAAATAAAGAGAAATAATTTAGCATATAATAACCCTTGCAAGTGTTTCTCCATGGACTAATGAATTACTTGTTAGTAACAAGGTCACTGTTTGTAACACTTTTACTTCTTCAATGCCTGCTTCCATTAACGTCCACAATGCATCTGTGATATACCTGGCTCCTTTCTGATCAATGGCTTGTTGGGTAATCAGTCTTTGCATTGTGTTTAGACAAAACTAAAATACAATTTTATTGTAGTTGTACAGAATATAAATTCATTAATACATAAAAATAATTACAACTTACTTTGCTAATTTTCACATCTTTGCTTTCACAACCTTGAACAAGTGGATAAAGAATTTGATTAACAACATAGTAAATTTGTCCTGGTTGATTGTTCGAGGTGGCTTGCTTCAATTTCATTATTCCTTCCTCACATGACTGAAAAAATACAATAATTGTTAATAAATAATATAAAGTAAATATTTTATTAAAACAAATACATGATTAATTTAAAGAATAATTTAAATTAATATTTAACTATAACTAAATTTTGTTCATTTTCTTTTATCGTATACTTTTTTACTGTTTTGGTAACTTTTAATAAATATCAATAATACAGATATACTAATATCTGTATACATTTTGATAGTTAAAATATCTTATACTTTGTAAAAAATTCTAAAAAAAAATAAATTTACATTGATGATAATGCATTATTTTTAGAAACAATGATAAACATAAAATTTATACAACTGTTGTAAAACATAATAGAAAAAGAAATATTTGTTTCTATTGTACTTCTTAAACAAAACGATTCTATTTGAAAATAAGAACTTCTATTTTGTTAGAATACAGGGAATTAAATTTACTGCAGTTGTTGCAGTTGATAAGTACAACAAAAGTATTAAAATCACATGCCAAGAAACTTAAAATACAGTTGAACTGTTTCAAAATGAAGCAGACTCAATACCAATACACTTATCCAGGTATAAAGAACCACTGACATTGTATAAACATATAGAGCCAGCATATTGTACCACATCATCAAGTTAAAGAATAAAGTAAAAAAAAATCAATTGGTCACACTCGCAAGTTCAGAAATACAGAAAAAAAGCCATAGCATCCAGGCTACAGTATTACCTCCTTGATTTGTGGATACTTCTTCTTGGTCTCGGAGGCAAGTGTCTTGAGATCAGCTTGAAGCGACTCAAAGAACTTGGCCACGCTCTCCTGAGCGGGTGCTCCAGCTTGGGCCGACATGTTCCCGTAGTCTCTTTATCGCTGCACCGCAGTTGTCCTAACAGCGAGCTCGGTTCACCGGCCAAAGAGAGATGACCGCCGGAGCTGACTCAGACTCATATCGGGTTCGAGGCCCTGGAGGCCCAGCTGGTCTCTTCGGCTCGTCCGTCCAAAGACTGGGTTTACACGGAAGGGCGGGAGTGCAGTAAGAGCGTAAGGGAGAGAGAGAGAGAGGGGGGGGGGGATAGCGCTGCTGGCCTCGTCTGCTATCCTGCCAGGTAGCTGCAGCAGCGGACGACGAATCTCGGTGTGTGCGGTTGGCTGCGGCGACGATTATTAGCGGCGGGCTGAGCTGGCAGCATCGCCCCCCCTTCCCATGCACCACGCACCAGCGGTCGTCTCTGTCTCTCTCTCTCTCTCTCCTCACACCCACACTCACGCAAACGCGCGTGTCCGTGTACGACCGTACGACACCGAAGGCTTTTAACAGAGAGAGTACAGCACCGACGATGCAATTACCGTGTCACTATCACGGCGCCTGCTGCTGGCTCTGTGCCCCTCTATGCCTGCACACACGCCGGGGGTGGTGGGCGGGGAGGAGTACGCGCCGCGCCTTTATATGCCGTCTCTCTCTCTCTCTCTCTCTCTCTCTCTCTCTCTCTCTCTTGTTCTCTTTGGGCTTTGAGCGAGTTGCGTTGGGTTTCGTGTACGTTTTTGTACGCGGCCTCGTTTGCGACACGCAAGCCGCGGAGGAGGTGGTCCTGGCCAACCTGGCGGCGATCGCGGGCGGACGCGGACGCAGCTCTCTCGCGATGAAAACTGACCGCACGCAAGCTCCGCCTGATTGGCTGCGCGACCCGAAACTCCGACTCCTTTTCTCTCTCCCTTGCACCTAGCTGATAGGAGCGCGCTGCTTTTCGAACTATATATATATTTATACTCGCAATGTTTTGGGCTATGGCATAGGTCGTCTGCTACGTTTACCATAACACACACGCCCCCCCCCCCCCGTGCTCCGATTTTTTCGGAGCTTTTTACTATTTTTCTTGCGTATGCGCTGATATTTTTGTCAGAGTGCTTTTGTACAGGCCTGGGGGATTTCAATTGGTTAGTTTTATTATTGTTTTCATTTGTGCGACCAAAACAAAAGTATTTTTTTTTAAAAAGAAATCAAAGTGCAATGCATTCATATACGACTTAACAAATAAATCTATAGAAAATGCAAAATAAAAGGATGATCATTAGTCCGAAATGTCAGGCAACGTCCGCAGTAATTCGTCCAAAGGCGCAAGATCGGCTCGGCCGCTCTGGATGCGCGGCGGCGCAACAATTCCGCACAATACACGCCCCCACACACCTGGCTGGCATATAATACACGGACGTGCTATTATCGCGAGTTGGTGTTGGTGCGCGCGAACTGCACTGTTGCACTGCACGGCTGCAGTTGCACTACAGCAGATCAACACTTAGTGCGTACATAATAGACGCAAGCGTTATATATATACGTGTGCTACGACTACACACAAGCGCAACACACAGAGAAACTCAGGCCAGTGAAATACACGCACACAAAGACGTGTACCCCCGTCTCATTCCGTTCTTGGAATCCAAGACGAGCGGTCGTGCGCGTTTGTTTTCTTTTTTTTCTCAACACTCAGTGCGTCTGGCTGCGAGAGAGCATTGCACTTGTCGCGAGAAATAGTTTAGGGGCGCCTTACTTATAATTGGCCCGGAGCATAAAGTTCATTGATGCCGAGAAGAAAAGTCGCAAGTGCAAGATACATCCTCGGCACGAAGATTAATCGGGCGCACAAAGGAGTGCCGGAGAGAAATCAATTTTCCTGAAACGAAATATCGCGCGGGCTATCTGCGCTGGCTCTGCTCATCTCTCACAGGGAGGCTCCCCCCGCACGATACACGCGACTCCATTTTATTTCGGCGTCTTATAATACCCCTTTCGCCAACGATCAGTCGCTCAGGACCAGTGTATTGCAATGGCGCCGACGAGAAGAGCCATCCACGCGGGGAGCTGGTACACGGAGAACGGTAAGGATTGCATCTGGCTTAGGAGAACAATTAGACTGGCTGATCAGGCAATCAGTGTGGGGGAGAATGATATTGACTAGGGAGAGGTGGTCAATGAATTTTGGAAGTCTGGGGGATACGCTGGTTGTCAACTAGTTTTTTTTCTTCATTTTTTGACAAAGTGTTTTATTTTTGCTGGGTTTGGGCAATTATATTGTAGTATTTATAATTAGACATGTGTACGCTTGTTTTTACTGATTACGTAAGATTGTGCATAGTTTCTTCAAACTTGTTTATAATGCGTTTAATTGAATTTTGGTGTTTTTAAGGTTTTGAGCTGAATAAACAGTTGGAAAACTGGTTGAGCGCAGCTGATTTGACTCATGGACCAGCTAGAGCCATTATATCTCCGTTAGTATACAAATTTGAAATTTGTTTTTCTATTACGTTGTTATGTCATTTACAAATAATTTTTCTCATGTAATTATTTACTTTTTTCAGGCATGCAGGCTACAGTTATTGTGGAGCCTGCGCAGCCTTTGCGTATCGGCAAATTAGTCCAATAGTAGTGTGAGTTTTACTATGCACTTTCTTCTGAGATATTCTAAAACATAAGAGCAATTGAGTAGTATTTTAAAAATATTTATTTTTATAATAATTACTTTAAATGAAAGAATTGCTGCTGTGCAGCCGAAAAATATTTATTTTAGGCCCATCCCATAATGTGAGATTACCAGGTTGTGCACTTTCAACTGCTACAGTCTACAAGACACCACTATATGATCTGCACATTGATCAACAAAGTAAATTTTTCAAAATTCTAATGCTTAAATAGTGACTTGGTAGAAAAATAAACATCATTTATTTATAAAACAGTTAACAAAGAACTTGTTGATACTGGACATTTTGAATGGATGGATATGGATACAGATGAAGAGGAGCATAGTATAGAAATGCAATTACCATATATTGCTAAAGTTATGGAAAAGTAAGTTTTAAACTCTACATTAATTTTAACTTTTTTCTTTATTTTGTTTTTTTATTTAAAACCTTTTCAAATTATTTTTTTATTGCAGCTTTAAAGATGCTTTTACAATCACTCCTATTCTTGTTGGATCTCTTACACCTGAGCGTGAAGCTATGTATGGAAAGCTTTTAGCTCCTTATCTAGCTGACCCTCAAACTTTATTTGTTATATCATCTGATTTTTGTCATTGGGGTCAGAGATTTAGATACACTTACTATGACAGATCCTGTGGTGCTATACATAAATCTATAAAAAATCTTGATAAAATGGTTGGTAGTTAATTAATTAGAAGTATTATTCTTTTTAATTGTCAGCAAAAATATAAAAATATATACATTATTTATTATTTTAAGGGAATGGATATAATTGAAAATTTGAATCCACCCATATTTACGGATTATCTAAGAAAATATGGAAATACCATTTGTGGTAGACATCCTATTGGTGTCTTATTACAGGTAAATAATAATTCTTTTAAATGTTAAAGAATATTATGAATTTCATTTAGTAAAATAAATTTATGTTTAATAAATATTTATTCAGGCTGTGCAAAGCATCAGAGAGACTAGTAATGGCCAACGAATGTCCCTAAAATTCCTTAAGTATGCCCAAAGCAGTCAGTGCAATAATATGAATGATAGTTCTGTCAGCTATGCGAGTGCTTCGTTGACGTTCGAGTGATAATGAAAGTCAACAGATCAACTATTTAAAAGCGATTGATGCGATATTTACACACGTAAACGTTAGCAATTAGGTAAATTTTAATAAAATAATTTTCAGAAATACACAACAAAAAGAAAATAGCAGTAAGAGATTATAAAACTGATCTCTTCTGTATATTTTTGTGGTTTATGCAATTTTATGTGTCTTTTGTGGACACCAACGAAATTAACTATAAGAAAAAACAGAAAAAAACCTCTTCCATATGGTATTTTTGTTAATACCATACTTATATATTTTATGTGAAACTAAAATAACTTTAATACTAAAAAACTAAAAATAAGAGCGTGTTTAATAGATAAACGAATTCAATTTTGAATAAATTCAATTTCAAATAAAATAGAGCTAACCAAAACAAGAAGGAAAAGGTGCCTTCTGATAATTTCACTAATCGCGCTCTTATTAATTAAAAAGTTACAGTTACTATTTTTTAGTATACAAAAGTACAGAAAAGTATAAATAAATTATAAAAATAATGAAAAATTCATTTTTTAAAGGCTAATACTTGTCGTTTACGTTTAGTTAATTGAAAAATAAAAAATTGAATATTGACTTAGCCAAATGCAAAATCAACGATTATTATATAGTATTACTATTCTGAATGTTATATACGTAAAAAATCAGAAAATAATTATTTAACTGATTAATAAAGTTTTATCTCTATTTGTTTAAACTCAATACAGTTAACATCGAGAAGCACTGCATTATTTGTGATAAGCAAAAATTCTGGTAAAAAAAAAAGACTTCAAGACTAGATGAGTTTGCTCATAAATGAAGCTTAGCATTTAATGAAACAATATGTACTTCACAACCAATAATCTTTTTTTGCATAAAACCTACATTTACTACTTCTAATAAATTTTTCTTGATTTTAATAAATCTTTATAACATTTTAAATGTGCATATTAATGAAACTTACATGAGATGTGGTTTACTTTAAATTGTATAAATTTGATTTATATTTCACGGTTATTGTACTATAAAAACATTAAGTTGAAACATTTACAATTTTTTTCTCTTAAATAAGAGATGTGTAGAACTCTATGGTTTTTAAATTGTGATACATTTAATTTTACACTACATTTTATCTCGAATATAACGAAATAAAGATAGTATGCATTTGTAAGACAATAAAATACTTCTCAGTAATATTGTGCACCTTTATAATAGAAAAATGTACGAATTTATTATCACAATTGTAAAATATACAATTTTAAAAAAGAAAGAAACAGTGGTAAAAGGATATTTTCAGGAAAAAAGTACCAGCAAAATGCATTTA
Organism: Anagyrus pseudococci; assembly: GCA_030522585.1. Classification (NCBI taxonomy): domain Eukaryota; kingdom Metazoa; phylum Arthropoda; class Insecta; order Hymenoptera; family Encyrtidae; genus Anagyrus; species Anagyrus pseudococci. The sequence continues at coordinate 40,100 of JAPYYQ010000065.1, forward strand.
CTTAAATAAAGCTTTATGAACAAAAATATTCAGCTGTACTACACTTTTTTTTCGTTTTTACCTTCTTTTATAAAAAAGCACTTAAACTTGGACACCTCTCATTTAGTCTGAGTTCATTTTCATTTGATATTTAAATCACAGAAAATATGTAGATCTTTGAGAGGATACAATAACTCACTGTATGAACATGCCCATTTTTACACCTCCTCAATCAATTCACGTCATCACACATTGTATATTCATGAAAGCACAGTTTTTATTATCATTTATGCACTGTCATCAGATGCATCTGGGTTATAGTCTGGATCATCGTCATCATCATCTTCCAAATCTAGATCATCCAAATTTTGGAAAAGGCTTTCATCCACTTTCACTGAGTCACCTAAAAATGTAAAATGAACGTATTACAACAAAACCAAAATATATCTCAACAGAATTAAAGATAAAAGCTAATGTTCTTACCATCTTCCAGGAACTTAAGATCTGATTTATCAAGTGTCTTATCCTTCATAAACAATTCTCTGCCTGTCAGTTTCTTCTCTTCTTTTTCAGCTAATTCCTTCTTCTTGTTATATCCCATATCTTCGTTGAATTTTTCTTTCCAACTTAAAAAAGTTTCTACTGTGACTCTGGTTCCCTCGAACCTTTTCTGTTGGTAAAATTAATGAATTTAATTTTGATAGGAACAAACGCTACTGTTTTTATTAAAATTCTCATTGTTTCCCAAAAGTAAACTTTCCAAAAGACTTACCCTTTCTGCTTCCTCTTCCTCTTTGAGCTTCCTCGCTGCCCTCTCCTCCCGGTCCAACTTTGTCTTGTCCCACTGTAGATTGAGCCATTCCTGTGTTGCGCTGACCAGCGTAAACACCATAACAGTTCCCAGGCTCTCCTGTATCTGCTCGTTGAGATGTTGCATAAGCTGCTCGGCATGTCCTTCCTCAAAGTTTTCCTCCTCCTCAATTGACAGGACAGGTGGCTCATCTGGATACTTGGCTGTGTATGTGACCTCAAGCAGACAAGACAGTCCATTACCCGAGTCCGGCTCGTACTCCTCCGATTTGATAGCGACGCTAAACTTGTGAAACGGCTCGACCTCTAAAACTACAAATCCCGAATACGTATTTTAATAAAATTCAATTTGAACCTCGATTCAACTGCTGACAAATAAATCGTTAAGAATTCGTTCGTACTTTCGAGTTCACCGCAGTAGATGGACTCGAGAGCCTCGATCTCGCTCTGCTGCTCCTCTTTGTAATCCATCCCGGTGATCGATGGGCCAACGGTGTATCGCTCACGTTCTTCTCCTGGCTATCATGCGACGCACTTGTTTAATTCTATCGAAAAAGAGATTATTTTGAAAAATCTCTCGCGCACCAGCTTGCATAACCTATAACGACACTTAACCTCTTTCGTCGCTCTCTTCCTCCCAGTGTTTTCTCTCTCTCGTCGGTGGCAAAGGGGAGGGGGGTGTGGTGATAATCGAGGGGGTACGAAAAAAAATTGAAACGCTGAAGAGAGACGTTATGGTATGCGACTCGCTCAGGCACGCATCTTGCGCGTTTAATGTTAGACACTCTGGCCTCTTCGCCCTAACGGCCCGTTAATTTCCACATTATATTTTAGGCGACACATTATAATGGGTCTGTCGCGTGGGAGAGCCGCTGTAAACGCGCGCGATATCGGAGCACAGAGCGGTGTGTGTCTGCAAGGCGCGGCAAATTTTGATTCGGACGGATACGTGTGCAGTAGAAAGAGGCCGATTGAGTCGGACAACCCCGCGATTCTGGGATGTGATACTTTTTGCGATGATCATTCTCGCTGGGGTGAAAAGCGAGTTTAGTCATTGCACGCAGTTCACTGTAAATCTCAAGTGAAATTAAGTGTTCCACAGAAAAAAGCGATTAATGTCATTACTGTGCTAGATTGTTGATCGTATAAACAAACTCAATAAAAATTTGTTTATACATTAAAATAAACTCAAATACATTAAAATAAGCTCAATTTGAACTCAATAGCGAAAATTCAAAACTTTCCATCAACAACGTCTCTTCTCCGCTTTATTGTTCTCCGAGCGAATTAAAAAAAAAGTCCATCTCCATCCGAAATCTCCTATAATCCCCCCCAAATCAATACGTAAAATTACCATTTTTATCACCCGAAAAATAAAGCTCTCCCTCGCTCTCTTAAAACACCGAATAGCTCACGGAGCCGTTCCCCATCGAATTCCTCTCAAACCCAAACACAGTCCACAAAACCAAAAAAGAAAAAAAGAAAATCCCACAGCCTCTCCTTTAAAATAAGAAAGAAAAAACCCCTGACAACAAATACACCCAAATCCTAAAAATCCACTCGCATAAAAATTCCGCACCCCTAGCGCGCGATACTCATATGAAAAAGAAGAAGGGAAAATAAAAAAAAACCAAAGCTCTCTCCATTAAAATCAAACTTTTCCTCCTCTATAATCTCCCGAGTAAGAGGTGCACGAAGACGAGCAGAGGGGGTATAGTGTATAGGGTACGATATAGCGATGAAAGAAAGAAAAAGTAGGGATGGAAAAAAAAAGTGTATAAGGTAGCCATTGGGCGCGTCTCCGGCATATCTGCGGGAAGAGCGAGCGAGCGAGCAAGAAAGCTAGAGATCCAAGAGCGCCGGAGAACTTGCAGAGAGTTAAGAGAGGGGGAGAGGACGGGCGTTAGCCTGCGGGTGAGAGAGAGAGACGTATCGTCGCCGGCGCGACGGGGACAATCAATACAATCGACGCAGCGTTAGAGAGCGAGTAGCACACACCGCAGGGGGGTGCAGGATGAGTGTTGGGTAGGGGACGAGGGGGGCTTGTTGAGGAGCGAGAAGTGGAAACAGACTCCGGGGCCCGAGTACGGCTCGACCACCCCCCTTTGCAGAGGGGGAGTTGTATGTCTGTGTGTGTGTGTGTGTGTGTGTTAGCGCGGCTTTTAATTCGACGGAACGGGAGCGATGAGCCGATTGCGATTACTCAGCGCAATGCTCTCTCTCTCTCCCTACACTACTCGCCCGCTGATATCTGCTCTCTCGCCGACAGCTCATCCCGATTGCCCTGATCTTTCTTTCTTTCTTTCTTACTTACTACGGCTACGTACGAAAATGCTGCGGGGGATTTTCTCTGCTTCTTTTTCTTTTCTTACACCGTGTTGTACACCCGTTTAGTTAACGCGCTCTCTTTCTATATACAGTATATATGTTTTGCAGCGCGCTTTTCTTGCGCAAATCTCGGATCCGAGATATATGGCTTTTTCTACTTTTCCATACTCAAATTGAGATTTAGTGAAGTTGCCAAGAATTATTGCCGGGGCTGTCTGCATACGCTGAACTTTAACTTCGAAGAAAAATCGTCTGTCAACTAGAGAGTAGATAAATTAATTGTCTGATTGCTTAGTTTTGAGGGAGAAAAGATATAAAAAAGAAGAAGAAAAAGTATACACGAGCAGCATGAGAATCGAGTGATTCGGTATTAACGGAGTTACAAACGATTTTATCTTAATAAATGACTTTTTTTAGTATCTCATGTCAGATCTTTGGATAGCGTTCCTTTATACACGCGATAAAATGCAAAAACATTAAAATTTCCTCGAACAAAGTGAATACGAGCACGAGTATCGCGTAAAAGCATCAGCAACAACAGCATCAACTCTCGTTACAATCCGGAGAAGCAATAAGGCGCGAAGTGAGCAAACTCGCTGGCATAGTGGCGCGAAGCTATCCTTACACCTCTGTATATAGGTGTGTATAAAGCGCGCTCTGCTCAACGAGAGGCAGAGAGAAGAAGAGAGAGGTGTAGAGAGATAGTCTGCGGAGCTTGCGTCGGAGAGGGGCTGTAGGGGGGAGGAGTTGGGGGTTAGTAGTATAGCGTCAACAGCCCTCATCCGCGCGCCGTGGGGGGTGGCAGCTGTTGTCGGTATGCGCGCGCGCGCGCGAGCGCTCAAGCCGCCACAGAGATATACCCGCGCGCGTATAGGCCAGTTTTCCGCGAGCCGAGGGTTGTCAGTTGACGCGAGGCAGTCCGAGGCACCGGAACAGCGTCCATCATCACCAGCAGTGACCAAACTACCAGCAGCATCGGGAGTAAACAGTAGTAGTAAGAGAGAGAGGGTAGCCACATCACTTGCAGGATAATTCACAAGAGAGGGAGAGCAGCCCCTCTAGAAGTCTGCGGCGGGCGTTTACGCGAGTGCGCGGCGCGCCTCGCGAGGGGGAGCTTGCAGCGCCGCTAGAGCGGGGGGTGGGAGAGCCAGGGAGGGAGGGCGAAACATGGCGGCAGCGTCGTCGTCGTCGCGGGGGCGCAGGCCTAAGCGAGTAGTTGGCCACTGCCTGCTGCTGCTCTCCTCCTCGGCGCTGCTGCTACTGTCAGCGACCGGTGCAACGTCGAGCAGCGGCGCTCCTTGAACGCGCCCGGGCGAGTAGGGCCATCGATCGCGAGAGAGGATAGTCCAGCGACACTTGGCCGCCGCCGCCGCCGCCGCTAGCGGAAGCAGCCCCGAACTACCCGAGGGAGCAAGAGGAAGCAAAAGGGCTGCCGAGAGAGAGAGAGACAAGACATCGATTTATCGGCAGTGTAGGCAAGCGAGGAGGGTGAACTACTGCACAGACGAGCGCGCAAGGGAGCAAAAGCGGGGGTAGAGGCTGCGCGGATGTGCGTGCGGGCGGGGGCCTCGAGTTGGAGGAGGAGGAGGAGGCCGAGCGAGCGTTGGAGGCTGCAGTAGCAGTGCCAGTCCGAGGCTCGCCGCGGCCGCGTGCTCAGAGAGCAAACGGAGAGGAGAGCTGGAGTGGTCGAGGAGAGCTGGAGGGAGCGGTAAGGGCCAGTCCCTCAACTCCAGCTGGCTTTGATGGGCGATAATTGCGGAGCGGCGCGAGCACCGCCTGCACGACGCCGACGACGAAGACGACGACGAGGTGGAGGACGGGCTGCTCCGGCCCTCGGTGCAGGAGCTGGTGCTGGCGACACTGCCAACCCTGGAGGTACGCGCTGCTACTGCTGCTGCTGCCTTTACCCTGGATTAGCCTTGGCGCCCGAGGCTAGATCCATTAGCGGGCCACGATGCACCTGTACTTCGAGAAGAACGGCAATGCCAAGTGCGACTGTAATATACTCTCGCTCAGCTGGATGGGCAAGCTGCCCGATGAGTTACAGGAGGTGCGTATACACATTTCTTCCTCATTTATTATTCAGCTCTTCTCCTTTTTCTTCTCTTTTGGGGGAAGAGGGAGTTTATTATTTACGGCTGGTTTTTGTTTACTTTTTTCGGGGGATGAAGAGGGCGGAGAAGGCGAACAAGTAGCAGGCTGTGCGAGAACGAGATTAGCGCGTTCACGCGATCTTTTGACCAATGGTTTTATCGAGAGAATTAATTTTCCTCCTTTTTCTCTCTCGCTTATCGTAAACGTTATGTAATGCTAGTTTAGGAAGATTAAACGTACGAAATTTTCTTTTAACGATGCCCTCTGGGCTAGAAAGTTTTTGATCCTATAAGAGATACGAAGGGTAATGAGTTGTCGTTTGCAAAAAAACAGAAGATGGTTAAGGAGAAGAAATACTGATGTCTTTACATCAGTAGTATCAAAGGGAGTACGCAAAAAATTTAATACGTTAATTCGCTTTTTCTTCTTTTATAATTCAGTTAATGGAATTGAAACACACAAGTATACGTTAAAAGTTTATTCGAAGTAATAAAGACGGAGAATATTTTTATTTCCCATTATAGGGTTGTTAACACAGTGGATTTCTTATATCAAACGTTCACGTGCGATAAAATCTTTTATTTACCGAGTGAGTCAGTAAAATGTTCTTCAAAGCGTAGTATTCCAATGGAAAGTTACTACAACAAAAAACGATGTAATTTTCTCGAGCTGGAATAACTGTATTTTATTCCATTTTAAATTCAATCAATCGATACATTAGCTACGTTTAGGGTTTTTAAATAATTAACTAAGGCAATTCTAATAAAATGTAGTTCATTAAGAATTGTGTGTTTTTAATTCAAACTCAATTTTAACGTATTAATAATTTATACTTTTATGACACAGTAATGTTAAGCTGCATTAACCGCGTGACGTATAAAAACGTTAAAGTTGAGTAAACGCAAAACTAACCTATAAATCAGATATTCAAATTAAAATTTTTTCAAATAACTACTTCCCAGCTTATATGTCTCTTGCTTTATACTAAAAATACATTCCGTCGAATATAACAGGTAAAGTTTTTCTTAACTTGATACTATAATTGCCCAAAGTTAGCTTGTAACTTTTTACACAGACACCATAACCGTCGCAAGACGTTTTTCAATATTTTACTCTAGTATGCATAAATGCATACAAATGGAAACAAAAACTGGACACTTTTGAATATTTTTTCAAGTTTTGAAAAAAACTTTCAAGTTTCCAACACAATATTGTGAATGTAATTGAGAAATATAGGTCACAGAATGTATAAACGATCGTTTCAACTTAATGTAGGCTATTAAATACAATTTATAAACTTGTCACGAATATATATCGATGCATAAAATTAGCTTCAGCTAAAGCATGAAATTTTGTTATTCAAGTTGAAGTAATTAACAATGAAATCATTTATTTTACGCTTCGTTATATTGTTAATTGACTACCTTGTTAAGAACTTGATATACGCAATTTCTGAGATAATTTTTTTCTCCCTTTTTTAATTAAAACGATCAATTTCTGCGAATTATTTAACGTTACAAAATTATAAAATTACATATTTTATCTTAATAAATCATAAATACGTAAATTATAATGTGCTTAATTAATATGATCAATACTTGTTCGTACAGGTCTCGCCAACAGAGTTTTAAAAGAACTTTTTGTTAAAAATATTTTTTAATTTATGGTTTATTGTATTTTTCATAATTTTTAAAATACAAGTATTTTGTAATTTTTCAAAAAACATTATTATTAATATTAAGATCTCGAATATTAGTGTACAGAGTGTATCTGTACTTGAATAATGTCAGTTCAACGCTTTGATATGATCAATACGTTGAGACACGGATAGAAGTATATAGGCACAATGTGACCTTATGCAGTATTTATCTGCGTCTAAAAGCCACTTCTTCGTATTGCTCATCTATTGGAAATATGTTGTTCGAGAAAAAATTCTCATTGCTTCGCGAAATTGCTTATTATCTGATAAAAGTAACAATTTCCTCGTAATGTCAAAAGTCGCCGGATAGATACGTTGCTTTTATCAAGAAATCATGAAAGCTTGATTTATTAAATCTACAAATTCAGTAAACGTATTTCTCCGGTATTTCCTTTTACTACTGATAGGATAATTATCTTTTTAACATTATTATTAATATTTTAATGAACTACCTTATTTATTATCCGTAAATTTTTATAGTAAAAAATTAGTACCCAAAAATAAGATAGTATAATTAAGGAGTATTTTAAAATATTAATATATTATCTAAGCTTTTCATTACATCTTTATAGAAGATAATTTAACTGTGTATACTTACCCGGAGTAAAGAACTACTATATAGTTCAGCTCTAGCCTAGATTACGGTCTTATGTACTCCATGGCTTTACATTCTCCACTAAAATTTCCGTAAATTGTCTCGTAACGTTAGTACGTTTTCATTTCATTTACAATACTTTATTAATTTTTTTTTTTTAAACCGGCATGCATTTTTTCAATACAAAAACGGTTATAAAAATTTCTTACGTAACCATGTTTCTATAAATTGCAGAACAAAGCCATCAGTCGGCAATTCTTTTTATCAAGCCACCTAACATCGTTAAAAATTAAAAAACTCACGTCAACATTCACCCCCTGAAATCCCTCTCCACTTACAAAAAAAAACGAAGTTTGCTTCCAAGAAGAGAGAGAGAAAAAAAAGTCTCCAAACTCGATTCAGAAAAGACAATTAGTATGAGTAAACATCGGCCAACAAGTTGCTATTGACATAATTCGTCGAACAAACAAAAAGCACGCACACCCCCTGCGCACACACACACACACACACACACACACACACACACACCAACGCAACATCAAAAAGAAATCCAAATTAATCTTTCAAGCCCCTTTTCTCTCTCGTTTTCTCTTCTACGAGGCAAAGTGCAACCGAGCATAAAATATCAAAAGGGACAAAAAAGATCGCGGCTCCTTTAATCTAAACACCGTGCAGCCTAAGGTCTCACACCCCCGCTCCCTCCTTGAAAGCCGCAGCACAGTCGGAAATCGCTCGACACTCGTGTGCTTGCTCAACCGTCTGCCGGCAGTCTCTTGCCCCTCCCTCCATAATCGAGTAACACCCAAGTGCCTGCCGCAGTAATTCTCATCGGGCCATAGAGAAACACACGCACACGCTAGCATATCCGCGCGGCCACGCACTTAAACCATCAAGATAAAAACAAAAGGCAGTCCAATCAGGCGTACGTCCTTTACAGTTATACACACAGGCTTTGGCGTATAAAGAGAGGATGGCATATACGAGGGGGGGGGGAATAGAAGTGCGTAATCGAAAGGCGTGTAGCCCTCTGTGCGAAATAGAATCGGCCAATTTGACTACGTACATACGAGGGGATGGGCCGAACCAGGAGAGAGAGAGGTTGAGCGCACACCCCCTCTGGGCTCTCTCTCTCTCGTCTCGCGCGGAAATCAATTGCCGAACAGACTCGTCTTTAGGGGGATGGGGCTGTAGTGAGTCTGGATAGAGCCGGGGAGCGCAGAGGCTCTATTGTGCGACGGTTAGCCGGTGTGCGAGGGAGAGGGCCTAATTCCAACACGCTTCCGGGCCTATATAACAGCCGCGCGTTGTTGCACTTGTGCGGTCTCCTCCTCCTACTTCTCTCTCTCTCTCGTGTCGCCTCGTTTTTAGCTGACTAGAAGCGCGTATAATAGCATTTGTTCGCTGCAGCTCTCTGTGTATACACGTACTCGCTTGATTTTCATGGGCTCCGCAGCACTACGCCGAGGAACACGACACGCGCGCTTCGCTTGCTTTGCGATTGACTTTTTTTTCTTCTCTCTTCACAGCGTCGCACGCGCGCGTTTATCAATCGGCGTTATTCAACCTTATTTCATTTACGCCCCGTGTCTTTATAAAGCTCGCGCGGGCTAGTCTATCGCTCTATGAATATTAATTTCGCGACGGGGGACACGTGCCGAATGCCTCTCTCTCTTTTTCTCCCTATAAGTCTAGTCGTTAAATAAATGCTTTGTAAGGGTAATTGATACATTATCGAGCTCTTTGCCACGTAATAACCGCGGACGTTTATTATACACTCGCTCGTTAAATGTCTAATTAAAAACCACTCGAGCTCTTTTGCGCTTCGCCTCGGAAAATAAAAATAAAGGAACAATCCAATTCAACGATATTGCTTTCAATAATCAACGAACAATCAGAACGCCGAGAGAGAACGATATAAAGGGAATGAAAGGAGGAAAAAAAAGAAGCGACAACAAAGCACAGTAACAAAGTGAAAATATTAATCCCGTTGAGCGAGTTGCGCGCCGAGTTTAGTATACAGTCTAGGCTGCGACAACAGCCAAGCACATCGGCGCGGCCTACAAGCCGAGGAGAGAAACTAAAGCAGGACGATCGTTCCCTAAGTACGAGAAAACACGAGGCTCGTACTGCACACAGGTCGGATAGCCAGCAACGCCTTTAGCCAAACGCTGCAAGGAATTGCTTACGTGTGTGGGGTGGGTGGGTGGCTGTAGGGTATAGGGGGTGTACGGAGTCTCTGGCGCAACTGGCCTCTCAATGCGGTATTCGCGCAGAGGCGCGCTCTCTCTCTCTCTCTCTTTCACGCAAGGTCTTCGCGTATACGCCGGAAGAAAGCAGGGGCGAGGGTGGACGGGGGTGCTAAAGGAGCTCCGAGCAGTCACGCGAGCGCAAACTCTCTGTATGTCTATATACGTGTGTGTGAGGGTCTTGTCGGGCCATTGATGAGGAGAATATGCCTATACCTCGTGTGTGACAGAGAGAAACCTGGCTGTTATGTTACACGGGCTGTTGTCTCGCTTCTTCCTTTTTTTCTTCTTATTTGGCTGGCTTCGCTTGGCTTTTTGTGGTTTTGTTTCCTCTAGCCATTTCCACTCGATGTTTGCGTCGCTATATATACGCACCGTGTGTCTTCGGAATCACGCGTGTGTATATCAATAGCCTTAGCTCTGTTTGTTTTGACGGCTAGTCTGTGTATGGTATTAAATGGCACACGAGTCGTTAGGATGTATAGATTTCGAAGGGATCGTTTCTTTTTTTACTTGTATAAGTGCGAGTTTATAGAGGAGAGCCTTAATGATTTTGTGCTTAATTGCTAGTTTTTGTTTCGCGCGATGTACAAGCTGCATCGTTATATATATAAGCAAGAAAGAAATAATTACTCGCGTTCTTGCCCATACTTCCGTGATGAGCTCTGGAAACATACAGACACACGTCGCCTGGGCGGTGTCGGCGAGAAGCTAAAGCCGCAGCGTTAAATTGTCAGTCTCGGCAATCTCGCTTTGGAGCAGGCAAATGATCAGACCTATTTATTTGACATTAGAGCCGTTAGTTGATAATTACAGAGAAGACGACGAGAGCGACAAAATGAGAAAATGTATATAATAGGCTCGAGGGCCATTAAGGACAGTCCGAGCCTATAATTTTTCTCGCTCGGCCCCTGTAATCCCGGCAATATTCAAGAATCGTCGTCTCTATTCGAGAATCCAAAGTATGCCTGTAGCAGAGAGGGAGAGCACATTTAACCCCCTTCCCTCTACCGCGATCAAACTTGACACTTTACATCAAAACTGTCTCGAGAGAGAGAGAGAGAGAAGGAGAGCTGCCACGAAAATATTTAGCCAATATAAATAACTGGAGCGTACACACGTTATGCTCTTGCTTTACAACGACGCGATAAACTGTATATATCTAACATGTACGTACATCACTTGTGTATATATGAGAATAATCGATCGTTTTCCGCATGTACAATATAGTCTCTCAAAAATCAGCCGCCGAGAGTAGACCAAAAAATTAGCGCGACTCTCGTAAAATCCGTCCCAGCGTAAACTTCGTAAAATGCCATAAAAAAAAGAGGAAAAAGAGAAAAAATACAGCGAGAAGCGCCGTATATATACATCGAAGAGCGAGAATCGTAAAATCCAGTCAGTCGTAAAAAAGAAAACTCCATCGTAGAGGTCCAAGAAGACGGTAATAAGGCCGTAAAACGAGCGCAGTCCCACCGTATGTGTATATATGTATCCGTAGTCGTATGTGTGTACGTAGCATGACGCGATCGATGACGCGAAAAATGCATTCGCTCTTCCTATATGTATGTATATATATGCGCGCAACGGAGGAGAGAGACAGGGCTTTACAATTTTATGCGTGGAGACGCGCGCGCGCACGCGAGACGAGGCAAATTAGCGCGCTCGTTACGAGAGTGCGCGAGCGAGAGAGAGAGAGAGACCGCGGGGCGTCCTTTGTGACGAAGAAAGACCCTCGCGGTGAGTTAGCGGCGCGACGACGAAAATTCCCCGTTTCCGAAGGGGCGCGCGACCCTTCCTCTCTTCTTTTTTCCCTTTTTTTCTTTTCTCTTAATTGTCGCCCGTCGCGGTAACGATATGGGAAAGGGGGAGTTTTTTTTCTCTGAGAGACTGGCTTGGTGTACTTTTTTTTCTCTTTTTCTTTTCGAGGATAAAAGGGATAAGGAGGGTGGGGGGATTGTTTGAAAAGGGGGTGAATTTTTCGAGTGCGGGCTCTGCGGTGAAAATGCGGCTGATGTTGTTTAGTTTGGGGGATTTATGGTTTTTGTTTGGGTTTTGATGTTTGAGATCTGTAGTGCGGTCGATTGTTCCGATGCTGCTATACGCTATACGTGTACTTATATACGCTACTACTGGCACGTATATCGAGAGAGAGCTTTTGAGGACGAAAAGTTGGTGGGATAGTGTCGAGGAGTTTGCAACTTGCTCGTCGTTATCTCGGCTAATTGTTTTTTAATTGTTCTCCGCGAGGAGGGGGGGGGGAGGTGTACCAAATGGATCTGGTAACGTGTCGTAAACTTGAACTAGTTGCGAGAAAATGCCGAGCTTTTAACGCGTGTAATGATATAGAAGTTGGCTTTCGAGATGTATAGCTAAAGATTTTTCTCTCTTCGCTCACACAAAGCTCCGCTTAATATTTCAAGCTGAAAGCTCGGGCTTGGCTTTTATAGTTTCTCCAACTTTCAAATAGTTACCCGAGCCAAAGCTGCTTTATTATTTGAAGGAGTTTTCTGTGATTAAGTATAGAAAGATATTAAATTTAATAATAGCTTGGTGGAGAAAGGGTGGAGGGGCTTGATATAGTAGTACCATCTCACGGCTCTTCTTTTCTATTGTTAAATCATTTTTGAAAAAAGCTCGATTCACTTTTAATTATGAAGAATGCACGTCCGGCGTGTATTATAATGCTGCACGAAAGCCGATCAGTATTTTAATATTCAGTTTCGTCCGTGGGTAAAATCGATATGTATTACTCGAGCGCCTCTCGACGCGCTATATTTATCCTGTGTAAATGTTAAAATTTTTCATTGAAAATGCGTACGAACTATTTTTATAACAAATTCTCAATTAAATTATCGCGTGCATGGCTGTACGAACTTTTATCTCGTGTAAAAGTTTGAACGTTCTATTTTTCTCGTTACTATACTTCAACAAATATTCAAACAACTTCTATCGAGCCACAAGACTATTATGCATTATTTTTTAAACGATTACTCTCTACACTAATAATACTGTTTATGTTATGCTTTTTAAAAATTTAATTCTATGAATAACAATATGCTCAGCTTTATTTTTGCACAATTACCAAAATCATTTTCCAAACTTCTCTATGATCGAATCACCTAATATATAGTAATATCACCACATACCCATAGATTTTAGCCTACATCTTTGAAGTGCGTTAAATCAAAGTTCCCTTCTAACCCCTACATTATTAGTCCTATCCACCTGAAGCTTCATCTCGAATCTAAGCAACTGTCATTCCCCCTTAATCAATAACTCAGCGAGCCGCCTATACCTAAACACACACATTTCCCCAGGAGGGAACGGCAATATTTCAAACGCGCCAATTCGCGCTTCGGATATAAATCTCGGCTCAGCGACAGGCGCCCCCGCAGTATATCCCAAACTATACACACAGAGCCATCGCGCAACCCCTTTTCTACACGTCCTTATCCCGCGACTTTCTCTCTCCCTCTCTTAGTTTCCACGCGAGCTGGAAAAAATAATCGGCGCTCTGCGCGACAGAGAGAGGTAGAAGAAGTCAAGGGGGTACGGGTAAAAGAGAGAGCCCTCCTCTCGGATCGATCCGTATTCTTCACGGACGCGCGATTCAAATTTCTCGCCCCTTTCATCCCCCTCACGGTGAATATGACGAGTTGCTGAAAGCCGACGACCTTCCGCGCTTACGCCTTCCGGGGGCTGGTTCTCGTGAACCAGGCGCGCGCACACAGACACGGACGTGTACACGTGTCGCCGCAAATTATGGCTTTCTTGAGTGTAAGTTTCAAGGCGCCAGACCGGGGAGAAAAAGGCCTTCACAATCCCCTTCGGCTCCTCGCTCTTGAATGGAAGGATGTAATTAGTCACGCTTCCACTGGATTCTTAATGGCTTTCGAAAATTGCGAGCGTTCGATATGATCTTGAAAGGGTTATTTCTTTTTTCTTTTTTGGTTCTTGTTCTAATATCTCTCGATTGTTTTACGTAGCTTGGTACTGTAAAAGCATTAATGGTAAACAAAATGTTATTGTTTACACGCGTATAGTCGTACAACATTAGCCAAAAAATTAAACAAAAAATAAGTCAACAAACAACAACAACAAAGTAAAAAGTCAAAAGCTGCAGTATGAGTTGGCAAAAGCTGGCAGAGTAAAAGAAAGAGAAGGGGGGCGGCGAGTAAAGAGTCGAAAACAAATACTTCCGCGAGGAAAGCCGAGTGAGAGTTAGAGAGCGTAAGCCCCCCCCCCCGCGTTTCTCCCCTTCTCTCAGACACTATATACTTCGCGAGAGCTCTTCCTCTTTCAACCTCGATCTATCCTTGCTAGATACAGCGCCGAGCGCGCCCAGACGCATACGTTATAGCCCAGGGAGGGAAAGAAGAAGGCTGTGCATACAGAGGGCGAGAGATACGCTGCTTTATGAAAAAGCGCCGGCGCGCGCGCGAGAGAGACTCTTGGCAAAGAGAGAGAGAGAGAGAGAGAGAGAGAGAGAGAGAGAGAGAGAGACAAGAAATCCGCGCCGTCGGGGTGAGCCTCGCGCCCTGGAGGATGGAAAAAGGAGTCCCTCCTCGACTTCTTTATTCCCCCCACTTTCCCAACTCCTTTCCAGCCCTCCCTGCGTCGCCCTTGCCTTTCTCTCCATCTCCCTCGCTCTCTGATTAAAGCAGCACTCTCGGAGTCGCTCCGGCCTCGTTATTGCCCCCTCCCCCCTTACTCTTGACGCTTCTATATACTTTCCAGGGCGCGAAAGCTGCGAAAGTTTGCGCGAGAGAAAAATTGTTTGTTCGCGCCCCTGGACTCTCTTTAAGGAGGCTGTAGCTGTTCAACTTGATCTTTGCCCCTCTATATACGCTTGGATGCGCCGTTTGCTAATGAGCTACACTAATGCGTTTCCTTTTTCCTTTTTCGTTTTTTTGCCGCGGATAACGAACGCGCATTGCGTAGCTGTAGCGAGTTTTAAAGTCGATGATCCAGTAACATTTTGTCGCCTGTATACCATTGACAACGACGGCCGGCAGTTACGAGCTTTTATGTTCTCTTTCGGAGCAATTGTTAGCCTATAACGATTATCTCTATTGCGGTGTTGAAGGCTAAAAAAGATCTTTCTTTTCTGAGTAAAATGTGGAATCTTGGGAGGAACGACGAATTTGTTTCACCTCGATTGTTTGGAAAGAGAAGGATTAAGCAGCGATTTGAGCTAAAGACCTGGAATAAAATAAAAACTGTGCTGGTGTGTGCGTGTATGCGTGTGGATGAGCTCGCTCTCGCGCGTCCGTCGTTCTTTCCGGTTATAATGCTAATGGCGCTAATGAGGGCTGAGATGACGAGTAGCAGTGCGCCCCGTGTGCCATTGTCGCGAAAGGAAAAAAAAAGAGAGGAGTTTCGACCCCTGCAGCTGCGGGACTTGTAGTTGAAATAAGAAGTTTTTGCGTATCTTTTTCTCTTCCTCTTCTTCCAACAAAGTTTGTTAAGTCAGCTTTGAATTTGTCATTTTCGTTCGATTTTTTTTGGCGACTTATTAGTGTAATGCGTTACTTTAGTGGAAAAAAAATGAAAAGTAAAAAACTATGATAGAAAGACAGCGTTATTCTCCTATTACTGCTGGGAAAGAGAGGTAATACCACTCTGCTCGTTTCGCTCGCCAACCTTCGTAAAGTGTAGTGCGAGCAAGCGATTTTTGCAGCTATGCATGTATTTTTTTACAACAAATACTATTTTAAATCTAAAAGCAGGGATCTCGAGTGGTCCGACAATTTCCTACTTTTTACTCTAGGACGTTTAGATAACAAGATAATCGTTGTGAAAAAAATCCTCAAGTGAGGTGCTATCTTTTGGCTGTAACTGCGATATTAAAAATTTCTTTATAATATAGAGAGATACAAACCGTAATATATTCACAAGTATCTTACACGCAGGTTTGATACTCGAGAACCAATCAAACAGCGATATAGCAACCGAAAACACTCAAGTCTCTCCAAATTACCATAATTCCCCTCCTGTAACAACATTAATTTCATCGGCTATTTAATTAACGGCCTAGCCACACATTTACGCTTAGCTCCGCGTTCGCTCTCGAGTCCAAACAATACACTCGCTCTACATCAAACAGACGAAACAAGAGTAACCCAACCAGCCAATTTTTTTCTCCGTGTGTTAAGGCATCATTCGATAAGGTATATAGAGAGAGGGAGCGAAAGAGATAAAGGGAGAGAGAACGAACAGGAGGGATAGGGGCAAAGCAATCACTTACCTACATCGGTAAACAAAAGCCCGTAGGGTTAGTCCTCAATACCGGGGGCTTCATTAACCCACGCTGCGGCAGAGGGAAGGTTAAAACAATATAAAGCAGTAGCTCATTCTCTCGCACAGCCTATATACGTATACCGGCCTGCCAACGCGTATACAATATACCGCTATAGGGTGGGAGAGAAAAGGGGGTTATCGGCAAGAGGGGGAGAGAGAAAAAGTATGCCGGAGGTTAAGCGGTTACTCTCAGGAGTTCTCTCACTCACTCACTTTTTTTGTTCTCCTTTCTCTCTGCAATCAGGATGAGAGCTGGAAGCTGTACCGGCGCAAGTACTACCAGGAGGGCTGGCTGGCAACGGGTAACGCGCGCAGCCTCGTCGGCGTGACCTTCACCACCTCCCACTCGCGGAGCCGGGCACCCGAGCTCCCGCTACGCGCCAATTACAATCTGCGCGGTCACAGGAGCGAGGTTAGTATTATATTGATTTTTCACTTTTTTCTAACGCTTTTTCTCTTTCTACTCTTTGGCTTGTGTGTCCATGTGATTTTTGTAATGGAGTGAGAATTTTTTTTTGTTTTTTTTTTTTTTAAGATGGGAGAAGTTTGTAAGATACGTGGTGAAATAAGGATTTTACATGGGGATGGAGACAAGATGATCCCTGGCATAATGTTATTACATATATATATATTTAAGCAGCTTTCACTGACGTAATAAGATCCTTCTAAAAAAAGAATAATTCACTTCTAAGTACGCAGTACTTGTAACGTGTAACACACCTATTAAAATATGTACGATAAATATTAAATATTAGCTAATGCGTATACAGCCAACTCACTTAAATAAGTAATATAATAAAGAAGAAGAAAAGTAGAGATCCATAATTTTTCTTCTCTTTATAAGCTTGAGCTCGTTATTTATTTCTCGCGACTAATCTACTCCTTCTTTTAATGGACCAAAGTCTTCGTTTAAACTATTTACGAAAACATTTGCGTAATTGCAAAAAATTTTTGAAGCCGGCTTAAACAAAAAACGCGCCTTACACAAAGCAACTTTGAAGTACATTGTTGCTTTTGCGAGGGTAGTTGAGCGCGAGTTTTTACGATTTGAGAAGATTAAAATTTTGAAAAAAAAAACAAAATTTTAAGCTTCAGCTACTTTACCTTCAAACTCAAAGTATACGTGAATGCACAAGGTGGAATATGGTTAAAAGTAGGATGTAAGGTTTTTTCGAGTTTTTTCTTTTTTTTTGGGGCGGGGGAAGGGAGCTTACGAGCTTAGAAATTCTTCGTGGACCTTTGACGTACCATAAGGAATAGTTAATTCTTTTATTTGATAATGAAATTAGGAGATTAGTCGGTCTAATAAAATATTAAAAATGACAAAATTAGATGAAAAAATTCAATTATTAAATTCTCTAACTTAAAATTTTTTATTTCACATAAAGATTCATTATACAAATGACGCAAATATATTATGCAACTTCTACTTCACCACTTCTCACGCGTCTGTTTCCATTTCAAAAATCAATTAACATCTCCTGTTTATAAGCAACAAAAACGTAGCGTATAAACTCCCAGCGAAAATAAACAAAAGCTCACTCTAGAGAGGGAAAACGGGAAATGCATTCAAAGCCCCGGAGAATTCCCAAAACTTCCCTCCGCCAACATTTCCCCTGTATACTACCATATCCAGCTCCGTGAAAGCCGGCATCAAATGAACACTCGGGGGCCAGTAACGAAGTGTGTCTCCTCCGCTCGCACGCCGTCGCGCAACAATATCGTCGAGAATAAATAAAGTCCAAAAAAAAAAGAGAGAATAACACACAGCCGAGTATAAGGCCAAGTGCCTAACGTTCTCGTATTACCATTGAGCAAGGAGAGTAGGAAAAAAAAAGGAAGAAGAAAAGTACGCGCCGGGCCATTTGGTCGCGTCCAAGGGCATGAGAGCGGAGAGGAAAAAAGAAATTGGCACTCGAAAAAGAGAGAAGGGGGAGAAAACTGGCCAAGCGCTTTGGCACGCGCTACACTTGGCCGTCAGAGTGGCGTATATGTAAGCCCTCGTCGCGCGACTACTCGTATAGGATACGAGCAATGCCCGTAATAGGGATCCTGAATGGAAATTGGGCTTTCTCAACCTCCCTCCAACCTCTCTCGCATACACACACACACACACACACACACACACGCGCGTATAGACGTAAGCTTAGAAGGCTCAGAATCGTCGCGTCGAAAACAATTTCCTTGATTGCCGGACCTTTAGTCCGAGAGTTTTGCTCGATGATGGCTGTGTGTTGCCTGCCCCTGGCTTTCGGCAAGTGTCGAGAGAGGATATTGATATATCTCGCACACTTTGCTCCAGTGAGCGATAATGGCTCAATCGACCATCTCCTCCTCGACTGCCTTATAAAAGTAGCTACATTTTCATATAGCCTCGTTCACAAAGCGGACTATATAACGCTCGTTCGGAAATTTTCAGTCTTTCCGAGAATCTCTTTGCCTGTGGATGTTATCGATGCGCTTATACGACAATGCAGCTTTTTTTTCCACGGGCGGTAGGTCGTTTTTGCAACAAAAGTTACACAGCGCGTTTATCCGCGTGTCCGACCTTAACGAAGTATGCACATAGTCGGTCGGCGTTCTTCCTTCTACGCGTGAGCTTATCCGTCACAATATTAAATTTGAAAATTAAACCTTCGCTTGCGAGAGATCCTCCGCAGCCACACGACCTCGCCCATCCACCACACACACGCGAATAACCTCCTAAACGTGCGTTTTATTCCAGAATAGCGTTTCACCGAGAAGCTCCCACTGTAAAACCCCCTGTGCATCTTTCCGCGAATCTGTATTATAGCTTCGCGTCCTATATATCCGCAGCGCTGGTATATAAAGCCCGGCTAGCCGTATACATATGAAAGCCGTAGGTTTTCTCAACCGCGCGTATTTTCCAACTGGTATATAGAAACGAGTATACAGCCCCTTTCCCCCTGTGTGTTTATCGAGCAAGCCGCAGGCCTAGTGCGGGGTATAGTGTAGCATTGCGGCCGCAGGATAGTGCTTATCAGACGGGGCACAGGCCGAGCCTCAGCGTGTGTGTGTGGAGCTGAATTTTACGACTGGCCTCGTCTGCACGGACGCGTATAACACAGAAGCCTGTGCGGTTGGCACATTGAAAGGAGAGAGAGGCATTTGGCTCTTTTGGATCGGTTTAGGCTGATTTTTCAGCGGCGCGCTGATAGCGGCCTGCTGCTACTGTCGAGCCGATCGAATGGAAACAACGTTTACACGACTCCGCAGCTGTATAACGCTGACCCTACTCCGTTCTCCTTTATCCCGCGTTTTTGTTCGGTTTTTACTCGGCGAGGGACAGGGATAGGTCCGATATATGCTTTACGGATTAATCGCGTGTGCAAAGGGCCCGGGGAGAGCCTGATAACGGCAGTTTCGCGGTAATTCTTCCGGTGCGATTGCTATCGGTTGCCGCGCCACACCCACACACGCGTACGTCGAGCTAATCGAGCGAGCTTACGCGCGTTTACGTTATTTTCCGCGGCACTTTATCTGCGCGCGTAGACAGTCATTTTACAACGCGGCCCCGTCTATGTGACGCAAAAAAAGGAGAAAAAGTTCCAATGCGATTCTCGTAAGCGCGTGGCAAATGCTTTTACATTCAAGGTCCTGTACACTCTTGACTTTTTACTCGGCGGCGGGTGAAGAGTATTGTAAACAGGAGCGAGAGATAAAAAGAGCGAGTCTGTAATTCGATCTGTCTCGTGAGAAAAAAAAAGAACCGCGGATCCGTAAAAAGCCCAAGAGAAAGGGAGGAAAACGAACTTTTTCTCTACTCGGGGTAGTTCAATAAGACGCGCGGCGAAGCAATAAACGATCCCGAGAAAGCGATGAAAAGAAAAAGCTTCGCGCGCATGCCAGAAGGAAGCTGGGGAGATTTAAAAAAGAGAGAGAGAGAGAGTTTGTTCGCCTTCCTCTTTTCTCTCTCGTTTTTTTTCCGCTTTTTCCTTTAACGCCCAGTCTCGAGGCTTCGATTTTCCTATATCCTGCTGGTGATACTAACGCGTCGATATGTATATATACTTAGGTGGGTTGGGTAAGAGAGAGAGAGAGAGAGTCGAGGACGCGCGAATGAAAAACGAATTTCGCGCTTTAATACGGAGGAGGATCTGGGTAAAGAGGAGGGAAGGGGAAGAAGGGTGATGAGGAGGGATGAGATCGGCTTATGAAAGGCAGGACGAGCGAATAGAGCGCTATGCCGAGAGGGATAGAGAGAGTGAGGCCGCGGGTATTGCGCCTGTTTTATTGATTCGCCGGGAGAGGAGAGCTTAGCGTTCTCTCTTTCTCTCTTCTTGTTTTTGCATCATGCGAGCTATACGCGGGCTCTGTAGTTTGCCGCGAGTCTTTGCTGTTTCTTTGACCTATTCACGCGCGGACTATTCGTTTCGGCTCTGCAAGCTCGCTTTATATAAACACGTGGTATTGTTGGAAATAAAATCGCAGTGCCCCTATAGGAATAAAGAGCCCACATACGTTCCGACCACTTTGATTCACATAAATAACAAAGTGAGAAAAATATTTTAAAAAAATAATAAAACGCCGCGTGAATCGATCGGCCGACAATCAAGCAGAAGACACGCGCGACTCCTTGATTTTCGTATTCCAGATAGCGCTTTCAAAGCGGCGCACAGAGAGGCCGACGAAGTTTCTCAGGGGATGAAATCCGTGGTATGGTGCGGCGCGATTTCAAAATTTCTCTCATCAATTTGACGCGCGAACGCTCCCGCCCTCCTCCCTCCAGCGCCGCTGCTGGCAAGGCTTGAATAGTCCCAGGAGAGAGAGGGAGATTGCGAGAGCGGAAGAGAGAGAGAGAGAGAGAGAGAGAGAGAGAGAGAAAGGGAGGAGCGAGAGAGCGCGGACTTTCCTCCCCAACGTCGGGGAATTGTTGTCGGAATATATACGCTGCGCGCGTTTCGCTAATGCAGTAATGGCAGGCGCTCTCTCTCTCTCTCTGCCGCGCGCGCGTGTAATCGATACCCCTGCGCGCTCTGTACACGCGCTCTATACACAGCTATCTACGTGTACACAGACAGACTCGGACGGAGAGCTCTATACGGGGCACGTATGTATAGAAAAGCGAGACTTGCTTCTCCTCTTCCGAGAAAATTATTTTATGCCTCTCTCCCGGCTCTGCTAGTCCTGATTTCGACAAGGCGCTGATGTATCTAGGCGTATACGAAGCTATTGCTATACGGACTTATTGATTCGCTTCTCTCTTTCGCTCTATAAGAACCGACTACTTTTTCTTCTTCTGCTTATATATACTGATTTCCTTATTCGATTTCTCTTTCTCGATTTGTTTTGAATTTATTTAGAATTGCATGCAAGTGCTTCTGCTTCCTTGCTTGCGCGTCTGCAATGCATAGTAAGAAAAAGAAGGTTTTTAGTATAAATTTAATAAAAACGAACAAATATTGAAATAATATGCGTACACATAGCGTCACGGTCGGAGTTCATTTATACCGAGGAAAATAGAAAGCTGTTATTCAAGTAGAACAATCCCGCTGCGATCAGACGTAAGATTGAATCTTACGTTTAATTAAAGCGTCGATTACGCTTATATTCGAAAGGCCTCTTGGCTCTCTTTTCTCTCAGTGAGAAAGTCATAAACTTTGACTCTGTAAGCCTGTATAGCCAGAGCGCTTATGTATATGTACACCTATACATGCAGCCTCCTACTTTCAGCCTGCAATATTCGCCGAAGCTGCAAAATTAATTAATTACCCGCTTGTCAAAAACTTTTCATTGAACTCAAAACTAAATAAACGAGCTTCTGTATAATCAAGCGCGAAAATACCCCGACAGCGAGAGAGAGAGAGCGTGAGCGTCTTTCCTCCTGCGCTAAAATTCCAGCCGCTGAAATTTATCGGTGCGCTATATACCAGCGACGCTAGTCATAAATCACAGTGGAAATGAACAGAAGAAAAAAGAAAACGATCCGTTCGGTATTTTCGCTTATTCCCCCGTGAATTAATCACGGTACAGCCTGCATTCAATTGCCGCTATACCGTTGTACTTCAAGAGAATACGAATGCTCTGGATACCAGTGCCAAAGCCGAGATTTGTATAATAATAAAAATCGATTCTTCACGTTACGCCCCGTCGTCCGTTGCAGGTGATACTGGTGAAATGGAACGAACCGTACCAGAAGCTCGCCTCCTGCGACAGCACCGGCGTCATATTCGTCTGGATCAAGTACGACGGCCGCTGGAGTATCGAGCTCATCAATGACCGCAACACACCCGTCACTCATTTCTCATGGTCGCACGATGGTCGCATGGCTCTTATCTGCTACAAGGTACGCCGCGTACATCCAATTCCCGTATTCCTAAAACCAGATATCATTTCGTGACCGACAGCTCCTATTCCCGGATATGCTGCTACTCGGAAACTGCATCGCTCGCTTTTTTCCTCTCACTGTGTAACCTGTGCTCTCTTTTTTTTTTTAGAACAACTCGTTTTTGCGCGGCTTCGCAGGATACCTTTCCCGACGCGAAATTGCAGAATTCTCTTCACCCTTTTTTTTTTAAATTCGATATTAAATTTCAGGGAAAAGGTCGGTAATTACGTTTTAAAAATAGATCGAGGTTAATTTTGCCCGAGTAGGGGCTTTAATAAAATAAGTACCGATGCTTTTTAACCCGGGCCTTTCATAATTTAACGCGGTGTATAACGATTATAAGAGCGTTTTTAAATAATTTGATGCCCACGTTTATATCGTTCCGTATGTATAATCGTTATACGGTCGAGTTGTTTAAACGTGGCTTTGACTTTACATCGGGTTACACGCTGCACATACACTTTGCGCGAATGAGAGAGAGAAGGACTAGCCTAATTAATTCGTCCGTTTACGTATGCACGACTGTCCGGGAAGTCGATGTAATTTATTATTCCATTAAATTAATTGGCCCCCGGTCCAGGCTAAAAACAACATACGCGTCCGCTGCAATATATCGCATAATCTTGAGAGGCCAGAGCAAATATGGGTCACAAGGTTATGCCTTCTTAATTTCACCGACTTTTATAAATTTCGTCCGAAGGATGAGTGAAAGATACATAAGGTTTCCTTAAAAAAAAATCTTCCCCATCGCCCCAATTTCCATTAGTCAAATTAAGAATTAATCCCAACACGACGTATCTTCTGGGTGAAATGTTCAGGACGGCTTCGTGCTGGTGGGCAGCGTAGCCGGGCAGCGCTACTGGTCGTCGATGCTGAATCACAAGGCTGTGATAACCTGCGGCATCTGGACGCCGGACGACCAGCAGGTCTACTTCGGCACGACGGCCGGCCAACTCATCGTCATGGACGTTCACGGTGCTATGGTCTCGGAGGTGCAACTCGGTTAGTACATTCTCTTATTATCCGCTATACCGTCCTTTTCAATCGCGTTTCTTCATTTTTAGCCTCCACCTTTTTTTTATACTCTTGGCCGCAATCTCCCCCCTAGTCAAAGCGATACCGCTCACCATAATAGACTTCTGGATAGGAATTGACGTAGTTTGCATCGTGATCGCTCTCGCTGGTTATAATGGATATAGCGAGTTTGATTGGCACGTCAGAGACGCGAGATTCCGAAGCGCCGAGAAACTCAATTTTCGCGAAACGCGCGCGTCCGCGTGTCCGTGTGGCAGAGAGTAAAAAAGGGGGAAATGGACAGCACGCGAGTTTATTAATTTTGTTTCAAGGAAAAAAGAGGGAAAAAAAAAGATCCTTTTGCATAGTTTATTCGTCCTAAAGACCTACTTTAGCACTCATCGATGCGCGCGAAACAAAAAAAGAAACAACTTTTCCAATAAGATAAGAAAAAAATCGGGTTTTCCAATAGGACAAACGTATTCTCTCGCGTTCTCGTATATTTACGAAGAGCAAATCGGCAAAGAAAAGCAATCCCTTTTTCCTGCTCCTGTGCGCACTCAAGAAAATTATCAAGCGGAGCTCGCTGAATTGCAGGAGCGAGACGCGGGACTCTCGGCGCAAAACAATAAAGCGATTGTTCCAAGCCGCTGAATGATATCAACATTCACGCACCGCTGCAAACTAAAAGTATCTCCTCCTCTCGCGCGCTTTGCTGAAAACTCCGTGTTTTACGAATATTACACCGAGAGAAAGAGAGAGATTTCTACTGGGTTGGACTGTGTGCGTTTAAATAACGCCTCGGTAGCTTCGAATGCTTTGAACATGGCCAAGCTTTAATACGATTATATACATCTATAGAAGCGTCTACGTTTTGTATATCTTTTAATTGTGCGGGGTAATTAGAGTGTGGGCTAATTGAAAGTGGAACGATGACATTGTTGTAAGCGGCGATAGCCGAAGAAACATTCGTTCCCTATACCGTTATTGCATGTAATTTTAAAGAAATTTGGAATAATTCGAATTTGAAATACTCCTCGATAAGCGACGCGAATTTATGTATCTCTTGACCTTGGCGAAATTAAATAGAAATAAAAAAAAATTCTGGGATACAGTGGGAATGTCGAAAGTATAAACGTATGCGAAATCGATAAAGAGCTTCCGTTTCACTCCAACGCAATCTTACGTAACGCGAATTTTAAAGCATCGCCGAACGATCTTTAAACGCTGCTTTCTTTTTTTTGCTCTCTCTCTCTCTCTCTCTTGACGATAAGAAAAACAATCGAAGAGCGAAACAATCAACTTGAAATCCACTCTCGGGAGGGCGTTCGATCTTGATGCTTGAAAAATTAATGAATCTCGAGCCAGCGTGAAGGCGCTTAGGTGCTCGAACGTTATAATAAATGAGACGCGTCGCCGGCAGGGATGTTTTAATAAAGCTCCTTAATAGACCTGGCCCTGATAGATCAACATCTCAAAAACCAAATCCCGTCGATTTTCAATAACAAGAAGCACACGTATACCTTTGTCATTGCAGGCGCTGGTGTGACGTCAATGGCCTGGTCGGCTGAGAAATTCAAGCTCGAGGAGGACGAGGACGAGGATAACGAGGACGACGAGCGCGACGACGAGGACGAGCGCGACGATGGGGAGGAGGGTAGGGGCGCACTGACAGAGCGCCAGTACGTCTTAGCGGTGTGTCTAGCCGACGGCAGCGTCGTACTGCTCAGGTCGTTCGACGACGTCTCGCCCGTTACCATAATAACCGGGCTGAGGCCGCCCCTGCACGCCGAGTGGAGCAACTCCCGCAAGATACTGGCGATCGCGGGTATCGAGCTGGCCAACGAGCCGCCACCCCACTCGCCGGGACGGCAGTATTATCATCAGTACCAGCAGAGCCAGAGCATCGAGTACACGAACCTCCTCAAGTTCTATTCGGATACGGGGGCTCTCATCTACACCATCGCCATACCCTATACTCAGGTTAGTACTACTTTTTTTTTTCTTTTTGTTTTGAAAATAAAAGTTGGATCTCGGGCTTGTGACTACGACGGAGGTGTCGCTTTATTTCCGAGCAAAAATGACGCGCTATATGGAGAAAGTAGAATAGAGAGAGGGAGAGAGCTTTACTAGGTTTTTTGGCTGGCTCGTAATTCTCGCTGTAATTGGACGGGATTCCTTTTTTCTTTCTCGCTCGTCCTTGAGTTAATTAAATAGACACGAGGAATCCACGGATTTTTCTTTCGCCGAATTTTTTCGTTTTCCGTTCTCGCTATTATTTATCATCTCTCCCGGTGCGTACGGTCTTTTTTTTATTCATCCCCGAGAAGCCATATACGGCTGTGATTTATTAGGAGTGTGGCGATAAAATCTAACGGCGTTTGAAATAATTCAACAATTGACGCACGCGCGAATCTAATGCCTCGTTGGCCCGCCGGCTAAATATTTTCTTTCGGGGCATTTTCTAATGGATTAAAAGTTTTTACCTCCATCCCCCCGCTCCGAAACGCAGTTACGGCCGCGCACTCGCGGCAAACTATTTGCGGACTCTCTCGCTTTAATTACCCTCCTCCTCCTGGAAAGCTCGCCGAGATGTATATCGCTGGGTAAACAGAAAAAAGAAAAGCCGAAAACGAAATGTGTAGAAGCGTGTAGACTCAAGCGTTTCGTGACACAATTTACGGCCCAATTCGCTTAAAACACTCATCTAGCTTTCTCTCTCTCTCTCTCTTTCTCTCTTTCGCTTCCGTGTAATTAAAAGCTTGAAGAAGATTGCGGACGAGCTTGCGCTTGGCAAAAAAAAGCTTTTTACTGGCAACAAAAAAAAAACAGCCATTCCAGCTCGATAAATTTAAATGTTGAATTACCGTTCTCTTGTACGCTCGGCTAGCCAAACCGACCGAGAAAGCTTCTGCAAACAACGTCGTATTAATAAGCATTTACACCTATAAAAACCACACGCGCTTTTATCAACCACATACGCTTTTTATTTTCCATCCCCTGGAAAGTCTATAAATCTCAACGAAGAAAAAGCTCCTCGTCCGATTTTTCATATTTTTTTCTTTTGTCTGTTCCAGAGTCCTGTAACCGCCATGACTTGGGGCCACAACGACAGGCGGATTTTCGTTGCTACCGGGGCCCACGTTCACGCCGCTTGGGTCTCCAGGTACGTCCCCCTGTGTGTGTATATGCCTGTGCGTAACCTTTCATTATCCCCGATTCTCGTGCCTCTCGCTCTTTCTCATCTTCCTCTCTCAACCCCACCCCCCTCCTGCGCCCGTTTCCTCTTCATTCTCTCACCCGTGGGAGCTCGTCTCTCTTTTCCCTTTTCAATTAAGCCTCTCTTTTCCCTCTCACTCTCTCTTCTTCCCGCCGAGCTATATACTAGTCTTCCTCTCGCGCGCGAGCGAGCCACTGCAGCGTGTCAGTGAGATTTACCGGGTGCGAAAAAGTTTTTTCACCGCTATATATATAACCGCCGAATCAATTTTCGCGCTCACGAGGCACACCGCTACTATAGGTATATATAAGTCTCTGGCTTGCTATACGTTTTTAATTTATAACGGCTTTCGCAGATCATTTTTTATTCCCTCGCTCTTTTTTCCCTGTCGCGTTGCTCTCTTTTTTTTTACGTCGTTCGTTGTCGTTGTTTATTTGCCGTAGATTGAGAATTATTCGCGAGAATGGCTGGAAATTCGGTGGATTTTAATAAACGCACGTTGTGAGAAAGAGGGACAGTACGGGGGTGGTCCGTGTGTGTTTTTCGTGACAGCGGCGAATTTGCGCGATTAGCCTGAAAAATTATGTATACAGTTTTATGCGTTCGCGTGGGACTGCCCGGGTAAATATACGCGTTTATGAATAATGACGTGTATACGCGCGTTTCGTAAATAAAGTATAGATATATATACATGTATATCAGCGCGTACAATATTATAAGAGCCTACGTTTATTATGTCAAGTTAGACGGGAGGCTATGTAGCCGCTAGGCTTCATTAGCATTATAAAATCGGGCAAATCGTATCGAAATAATTGCGGGCGAGATAAAAACCGAGAAAATTCAAATGAATATGTTTTTACGACTACAAGGCCGAGATACCCTTTCTATATATACAGACATATATACCGCAGTTGTTTTGCGAATATTAAACTTTTTAGCCGCAAACGAGGCCCTTAAAAAAAAAAGTTAAACAAAGCAGTATCGATTTTCTCTCAAAGTTATATTGCGGCGTGTTTTCTTGGAAAACATTCCATTAGTCTGCTACAACCCCAAAATCTCTCGATGTCTATATGTATACATATATCTAAAAAAAGCTCAAGCTCGACGCGTATAACTTCCACAGCAGCAATAACACGCGTACCAAAGTCTATACCATACACATCGCTAGCTCGTATACGCGAGATTAAAATCTCATCCGCGCACGCCTACAATTCACCCCAGAAACCAATAAACGCAGGTGGTGGTAGAAGTAGTAACGATAACGGTATATACATAGTAATGGGGAGAAGAAAATCGCGAATTTACAAAATTCGTTTCGGTGTCTATAACCGTAGCGAGGGTTTAAAGCTCGGCTCGTCTGTTGGCAGGGGCGTCGGCTCGCTGCAGCTGCTGTCGAGGCTCGCCCTCAAGAACGCCCTCGACAAGGAGTCGAGCGTGCAGCAGCTACCCTTACCCCCAAGGCTGAGGAATCTCGTAGCCGGGCTCTTCGTCAACACCATACGGTAAGTACCCGGCTTTTCTCTGTATATACCCTAGACCCGATGCAACCTCGGCTTTTTTTTGTCCCCCCTCACTCCACTTTGCTCACCTCTTTTTACCGTATGATCGATGGAAGATCGATGAAGCCGCGATTATGACCTGCACAGTGTCGGTGTGCGGGTGGGATAGACTTTCATGATGCGATGTATGACCGCCTGGCTTTTGAAGCTGGATCGTATGATGGTACAAAAGCAGAGGATTGCATGCCAATTTAATTTATGGGTGGATATATGCGGATGGTGAGTTTTGATTGTTGTTCCGGAATTTCGGCGGTTTGGGCTCTATACATTGCTTTGGGGGAATTTTGTACGATTAGATTTTGCAGCGAAAGGAAAATTCGTATGGTATTTTTGCTTTGTTTTGCAGCTTCGTCTACGCTACTATCGTTTGGCGAAATCGAACGTTTAATTGAGCTTAATTTATCTGCTATGTGTTCGCTAATAATACCGAGTTATTCGCAGAGTACATCGCTCGAAATACACTGGCGCGTTACAATCAGCTTTTTATTAACCACTGTTTATTTTTTCGGGGTGGATTAAACGAAGCGAAACGCGCGTCATTATTTCAATTCGACTAAGTACTCATTAACGAAAGCAGCACTAAACGAGCTCAAAATTAAAATCTTAACTCAACAACGCAATCTCCCGAGTGTACCAAAAAGAAAAAACGCGAAACAAAACACACAAAAAAAAAGCGAAAATAAATCTGCGAGTCTCGTCACCCCAAAAAAAGAAAAATAAAAACGACAGGGACCTCCGAAAGTACAGCCCAAGCCAGAGCCGAGATTAATTAAAAACATCCATTTGAAGTGTAGTAACAAGAAAAGAGTAGAAGGGACGGGTGGAGGGAAGTTGGACCGTATAGTAGCAGAGAAAAGTATAGGATCGAAAGAGAGAGAGAGAGGGAGATAAAACGTCCGGCGAAGAAAGCTCAAGTGCAAGCCGGTTGCGTTGCAGGCAAAACGAGCGGCTGGCGTATATATCTGTATGCAAGTCTGGGAGGGAAAAGCGGAGGGGAAAGGTCGACTCGGCGGCGGGCGAGTGCCGCTGGAGGGAAAAAGAAAGAGAGCTCTGAGAGCTTAGTCGTCTCGCCGCTCTTGTTCGCGTGAACAAGAGAGAGAGCGAGAGCGAGGAGCGGCAAGTCTACGCCTCCGACTTCCGGCCTTTTTCCCCCCGTGTGCTTCGCCTTACCTCGCTCTTTTTTCTTTTCCTCGGCCAAAGCTCGTTGTCGCGGGGCCGAACTTTATATCCGCGAGGACGTAAGAGCCGTGTGTCAGACGCACGTGTGTGTGAGAGAGGCTCGCCCCGATGCGGTTGTAATTGCCGTCGAACCTCTCGCATCGATCCCCCCCCCCCTCCCTCCCTTTATATACGCCAAGAGACTAAACGCAGAGCTGGCCGCGCGCGCGTTTGAGCCGCGCACGGCATCGCGATTGAATTTTACGCGCTTAATTGGATGGCAAAGCCAACGGGGGGAGGAGAGCAGCGTGTGTGCATCGCAAGCAGATGCTGGGCCGCTCTTGATAGCGCAAGGGAGAGGGGGGGGACCTTTGTTATCGCCGGAGACAAATTAATTAGCTTCCCCCCTCAGCTCCTCTCACACACGTATACACAGAGCTCCTCATCCCCTGGCCTGTTCGATGGCTCTTTCCGCGCGCGTAATTGGCTGACCTGCTTCGCCGGTGTAATCGGATCCGAGTCTCCTCTCGGCTATTAACTTTGCAACTCCGCCCAGGGAGAGATGCCTCCTCTCCTTGGCTACTCCGAGCGCACCGACCGCCCGCGGTGATCTACTGATGTTTAACCATAGACGAACGTCTTTAGACTAAACCCTTTCCGGCTAAGTGCGTGCTGGAGCTTTCCGACTACTCCGGTGGTTTGCCCATAATGCTCTGCATATTTACTGCGTTACTCTAGCAGATTGAGTGTCTACCACCAAACGTTAATCTTCGAACGTACTGTAATACACGAATCAAATAATAAACATATAACGATTTAAAAATTCATTTAGCAATTCCTTCGTTTATACAGCTGCTGCATACCCGAGCCACGCGAGCTTCGTCGCTTCGTGTCGCGTCCACCTCCGCTGGGCGGTCGTCTGCACTGCACGATGCTGCGCAACCCAGGCGAGCCGCCGCACAGCTACACCCTGTACGTCGAGTACCTGGGCGGTCTGGTGCCGCTGCTGAAGGGCCGGCGCACCAGCAAGATCCGTCCGGAATTCGTCATCTTCGACCCGGAGAGCGGCTACTGCCTGTCCAGCGCCAGCGCCAACCCCAGCGACCAGGGCCTCTCCAACGAGCTGCAGACCCCGAGGATAGCCTCGGCCCATGCGCTCCTACTCCTGCCCTCGTGCAGCGACGACTCGGACGACAGCGCGGTCGAGCTCTGCGGCGGCTCGCCACGTTTCAGGCGGCGCAATCGCCGGCGATGCCGCACCAGCTACGAGCGCAGCACCAACAGCGCCAGTAACAACGACGACGACGATGCGAGCTATGTTGATACTCTGCCTGAGGTATATTTATTATAACGTATACTTGGTACTGTTTCGGTCGTTTGCGGTGACTCTGTGATATGGAACTGGAGTTTTATTTCGCAGAACGCACGGCTCGTCGAGGTGACGTCGAACATATGGGGAACGAAATTCAAGTTCCACGGCCTGGCCGACTCCGTCCCGGCGAATCTCGGCCGCGTCACCTACAGGCCGTCGCTGCTCCACCTCCAGCCCCGGCAGATGACCCTCGTGATAACGGAGCTGAGGGACGACCTGCCAGCAGGTAAGCGCACGAGCAGCAGCGTTAGTAGTAGGCTAGGCGATCGAGCGTCCAACCCGATCTCTCGGCCCGGCAGCTAACCAAAGCGCCAACCTCTGCGCAGGCCCGGACCCGAGCTTCAACCCGAACCTCTTCTCCGAGGACGAGGAGGACGTGTTCCAGAGCGAGGCCGGCCCGGCCTCCTCGCCGCCGCCCTTGCGCCAGCGCTGCCCAGCCGAGCCGAGTCCCCCGGCGGCCGGTGCCCAGCAGCCCCCGCCGATCGCCCCGATGACGCCCCGAGCGCGCCGGCGCAGCAGCACGACCTTGACCGGGCGACCCCGAGCCGGGGCGAGCCCTCCGCTCTCCTACCCCGAGCCGCGCTCCGAGCTCGACGACGAGCTCATCGGTCAGCTGGAGGCCCAGCTGGTCAACTACTGCGAGCCCCCTCGAGCGGCTGCAGCTTCGGGCCCACCCGGCGGGGGGCCTCTGGCCTACCAGCACTCGCACCATCACCGGGCCACCTACGCTGGGGCGCGATGCTGCGACGTGCCGGCCCTCCAGTCGCCGAAGAACGCGGTCGCACCCACTCAAACCCTCATCGCCACCTCGAGTCCGAGCGCCACGCTCGGCGAGTACGCGAGCAACGTGCAGCGCATGAAGAGCGCCCTTGCCGATCAGCAGAGCGCCATCAACGGGCTTATCAAGAAGGACCTCGATCAGATCGCCACGACGAATCGGCCGAGCGACGAGTACAAGTTCCCCGCGCCCGCCTCGGGGTCCATCGGTCACCATCATCACCATCACCACGTGACCGCGGCGCTTGGGACTTACGGATACTCCAATGGCCTTGGCGAGTGCAATGGGCCTGGTAGTCTTGGGAATGCGGTTAGCGTCCAGTCGAAGAATAGTCTGAATGCGAGCGCGCATCAGGCTCAGGAGCAAGCGGCTGCGACGATTAACGATCGGCAGCTGCCGACTAGACACGCCAGCTCTAATGGGCCTAATTCGTTTATCGAGGACGATGAACAGCGCAACGATTTGCCGGCTTTGAAGAGTCACATTCAGGTGAGGATGTTGGGTGCTTGAGGAGTTGGGATTGTTGAAATTATTCGGCTCTGATTGGGTGTACGGGAGAGCGTGATTCAGTAGTACGCACCATATGACGGTCTGACCTAACTCGAGTGTTACTACTTGCTTGACTAGTTCGATAGGATTGGAAGAGAACCGTAAGCTGCGGTTGATAAAATTTTCGAAAATGTCATAAACGTTGTGAAAGTTGATTAATTTAAAGGAATTTTGCATAATCGTTTTGTTATTTTTTTAATAAATAAAAAAAATTTAGTTCTTCAATTAAATTGAAGAAATAAAAGTAAAATAAGTTTTTGAACACAAGCAAATTTCGATACCTTTTAATTAGTTTTAGATTAATCTTACAACAAAATAATTTCGCGACTAAGACCATTAACTTATTATTGATTTAACTGTTTTATTCAAACAACATTAAACACCTTAATAAAAAAATATTCGTATTATGAATCTCAGTTGAATCACTATAATTCTCGTATCATTCCAGGTGCCGTACCGCACGCCAACGGTAGTGAGCATCGGCGCCACTCAGGTCTCAGCCAACTCGATTGTGCGCAGCTGCAGCGTCGGCTACCTCGACCTCGTCGACGCCCAAATCGTACCATGTGAAGAGGCTCTAAACATGTTGCGCAAAGACGCGCCGAACAAGCGTCTCTTCCTTATCTCGCGCAAGACCAAGCGTCGTCGTCGCAGCGGCAAAGAGGCACCCTCGTCCATCAAGGACCCGAGCAACCAGTCGACATCGACGGTCGTGCATCGAACGACACGGCCGCGTCTCAGCGATAGCGGAAAGTCCCGAAGTCTCGACTCGAGCGAGCTCTTCCCCTCTACCGAGCACATGGTCGCGCTTCAGCCTCAATTGGCCGAGCTGCCAGCCGAGGAGGCAGCCGCGGCCAGCATGATCAACGCCGTCGCAGCAGCTCTGGCCGAGGACACGAGGCACCTCGAGCAATCGAGCTGCGCCACTTGCACCGAGATCCAGCAGAACGAGGCGAACGTGCGCAGAGAAGCGGCGGCCGAGGTCAGCAGGAGGCTCGATAGGGAGCCTGAGCAGAGCCGGACTCCGGCTGCCGTCGAGAGGCTCGCCAAGCCCTCCTGCCTGTCGCCTATACAGTGAGTTGCCCGATCGATTGTAATTGTTAATGCCGAGTAAAAAATTCATTGGAATATTATGCCGACGCGTGATCGCTTGATAATCACTGCCGACAGTCGCTTTACGTGCCCTCCCTTTTAATTCGAATCGCATTAATCCCAGGGGATCGAGCGTGAGCACGTCCGTCGCGTCGTCGTTGGACGGACTGGCCTCGAGGCTCGATGGACTGGCGGCGAAGCTTGGAGACTACGAGGATTGCCACTCCCTGCCCCCACCGTCGCCACGACCTACCTCCAGGTAAAAATTGTTTATTCTTTTTTACCCTTGTGGAAGGGACGAAAGAAAACCTTATGATTTTTTCTGATTTTTTCAACGTGCAGATTACCGAGGAGCTCGCCAAGTAGTCCCGCGCCTTCGAAGAAGGGCAAGAGGCCTGCCTCGGCCTCGCCTATACGCAGACGGCTACTATCGAGTCCACTACTCAGTAGAAAATCGCGGAAAAGTCGTAACGAGAGCTCCGACGACGAGGCTCTCGATGACATCGCCAACTATCGCGACCTCGAGACTTTCCAGAAAGCCCAGCTCAGACAGAAGGTAGCACTTCTTTTTTTTTGTTTCTAAGCTGAAAATAAAATTTTTGCAAAGGAAGCGCATAATGCAAATGCAAATTATGATTGTATTTGAAATTTTATTGGAGAGGAAAATGAGATTCGTGACCGATGGATAATTAAACTTTCGCAGCTGAAGCAGCGCGGCGGCAATTACGGGGCCGAGGCGACGAGGCGAGAAATCATCATGCACAATAAAGCGCCGATGTGGAACGAGGCCAATCAGGTTTACCAGCTCGACTTTGGCGGCAGAGTCACGCAGGAGAGCGCCAAGAATTTCCAGATCGAATTCCGGGGTAATCAGGTGAGAGCCCTCTCCAAACCAGGGGATTTTTCCTAATTTCCAAACTAAATTCAATTTTTAAAAAAAATTACTTATTTATTTTTTTACGCCCACGTGCAGGTCATGCAATTCGGGAGGATCCAAGGCAACGCTTACACCCTGGACTTTCAGTACCCGTTCAGCGCTATCCAGGCGTTCGCCGTTGCCCTGGCCAGCGTTACCCAGAGGCTCAAATAAAAAAAAAAGTGTACAAGTTCCGCTGCAGGCTTTATTTTTTTAAAACGAGCGTCCCAGACGCTATTATGGCTCCTCGTGAATTATTTGTTTTTGTTCTTTGTTTCGTCGTTATTGTCGATTGTAATTGCTCACTTGGCTACCGATATGCTTGAAAGCTCGGCCTCCGAGCGATCCGCGCAAAAATTGATTATCTCACGAGGCAATAGCCGTGTGTATAACGTTGAGTGTAGTTGTAATAGCCGATTTAGCGATGTTGACATTTCACTTGTGACTTCACACGAGATGATTATTTTTTAACCGAGCGACTTTTTAAAACCAAGAAAAATTAACGTTTTCAGATAACAAAAGATCGATTCCTTCCCTCTATCGGTGTACAATGAATTACGAATAATCCCTTACCATTGGAACTCTTCACACCAATGTAGCTTCTGTATAACTAGTGTATAACTTTATCGAGATATCGTTCTTCGCGACGTTAATATGCATAAGTATTATCGTAAACTATGTAACGAAGACACTAAAAAGTATACCGGCTAACTGGGGCCTTGTCAACAAACTCATCGATAAAGCTACTTAGTAATCGGATGGTAACGCGATTTATTTTTATATAATCCAGTCAAGTGTACGTAGACGTCGATCGTAATCGTAAAACGTTTTTATTTTTTCCCGAACAACAAAAACAAAATAAACCGGCGAAAAATCAATCAGCAGGAAAAGCAAAAACGCAACGACAGAGGTAAAAGTGTCGTAATTGTAAAGTAAAAAGTCTCGCGGTAAAAGTAGCGAATAAGAAAAAATAAAAGAAGAAGACAGTGAAAAGAGCAGCAACAAGATAGAGAAGCAAAAAAGAATAAGGCTTATAAGATTAATCATGCGTGTCGCTGTCCTGCACGACCCCGCAGGGCGCACTTGAGATGCGACTTTCTAAAAGGCTCCGAGCGCATATAAGGATTTTGTACATAAGAGCAAGCGAGAGAGAGCGGAGATGTAGAGATTAAGAAAAAGTGGCCAACGGCCCGAATCGCTCGAATCGCTTCGATCCACGCGGCAACCGTCCAAGTCGCTTCAGTTCGATCCCTCCCTTATATATATATCTAATGTAGACCGCAGTGCTTGCGGTATACGCTCGCATGTACATATGATATACTTACGTTACGAGAGCCGAGAAGATCGGAGGAGAGACTCGTTTATTTGTCAACTCTCGGCTGCAGCTCCAGGCCGCGGCGGTGTCGCTTTATAATTGCGCTAACGTTTTCGACATTATTGTTTTTTTTTTTTTTATTTCAATCGATTCACATTCCACACGAGCGCGTAATTATGCCCCGCGCGAGCTTCTGCAAAATTGTCAGTTTTCGTTGAGAGATTGAGAAGAGCCGATGAATCTCAAAGGAGCTTGCGCCAGCCGCACGTGGCTGGCTTTGATAATATATAGCGAGTGAAAATTGTGTGACTAACTCCTAGAGGATATGTTTCATAGCGTATAATGACTTTACGGTCAGGTCAGCACTGGATTTGCGCTCTAATCCGACGGCATAAACTGTAAACTGTATTTTTCGATGTCGCGCGCGCTTGTTGGAGCGAGACGCGACGATGTATGTGACGACGGTACGTGTGCAGCCGGCAAAACTTTCCACAGGACTGAGCGTTTTAATTGTATGTGTAAATTCATCTTTGAGCGTGTAACGATGTGGACAAAGACACACGCGATCAACGCAAAAGCGTTCAATAACCAAAATCGTCTCGTTGTTACCTTCTTTCCCTCGTCCTCCTCCTTATCATCCCTCCCCTCGCCCCGCCCCCTTTTTTTATCGACGCGAAGTCATTGTTACGCATTGGGTTTTCGCCGCCAAGAATAACGAAGAAATTATTCTAGATATATAATATATGTGCAATACAAATTTTGTTACTGAGTATGCATTTAAACGAACGTCGACTATAATATTTGTAAATAAAAGACAACAAAAAAAAAACAAAGTGGTCGAACTACTGTTGGCATTGTTTTCTTTTCCGTTTATCCACTTTCACTTTTTCCTGACTTTATTTTATTTTTGTGAAGGTTTGGAATTTTCGTTGACAGTTTTAAATTTAGTTTTTCGAACATTTCGTTTTCAATGTATTATTTGTCAGATAGAAATCAATTATTACCACTTTTAAGTTGGACCATTAAAATTAACAGTGAAATAAACCCTTGTAAATTATCAAACGAATAGTTGTAAGTAAAGTTTTTAACTCGCATTAATATCCGATTTAAAAAAGATTGAAAATTAGACAGATATTGTCGAATAAATTCAAACACCGTCAGACATGTCATTTTGACGTTACCTGCTCAACCAATGAAAACGCCGTGTTGACAGTAGCGCCGTCCAATGATCGTACATTTCTAGAAAACAAATTCGCGCGCCCCGACAACAATGTTGCGTGCCGTTGTTGGATTGATGATTATCAAGGTTTTGTAAAGAAACAATCGACAATTATGGTGAGTTACTTTGAAAATGTGGAAATTTAAATAAGAACCTAAATCTTGAGATTGTGACTGTTATTGTCACGTAATATTTTGCGCGGAATTCGATACTGCTCCGTGACGCTAACCTCCACACATTATGGTATTGTTATATGTTATATCTTAATTATGAAGTAGTAATCATTGTTGTCAACGTGCACGTATTATTTAATTACTGTTTCTTATAAAATAACAAATTTACCTTTTAAGCTACTTGTGTCCTTATTGTTTACATAACATTCAAGTTTTGGAGCATTACAACATTGGATCTTACACTTTTATACAATTTGTGTTTTACACAATTAAACTTGTATTAAGCTTTTATTTAATTATTTTAAACATTTACAAATTTATCTTTATATTTTTTAGTTTCGGTCACAAGCACCTAGTAAAGTTGGTAAGCGTCCTTTGCTTGGAGAAGTCAATAGTTCCTTAACACAGTCAGACAAACCTGTAGAGGCAGTTGAGCAGAAAAAAGGCAATAAAGAAAACAAACGTAGAAGAACTGAAAAAACAGTACAAATAACAGATCGTAAGCTATGTGCCTTATCAACAGATGATGTTTCTATAATTCAAGAAGTCATATCAGATCATGTAAGTTTTTCTTTTGTTGGAAAAAGATTTCAAAAGCATATTTATGAGTTTAAATTATATGTTTTTTTTTAATTTTTAGGAAGAAAGAATCAAGAAACTTTTGACAAAACCATTCAAATGTCCAATACCCGGTTACGAATGCAGTGGCAGAGCATTGGGTTTTCGATTTGCTGGTCCCAGAAGAGCTCTACACGATCCAGATGAAGCTAATGCACTTGTTGTTTATGCACCTCCAGAAATTTCAGAACATGAAAGTTTAAAAATTGATGAGTGAGTTTCAAAATTCATAATGTAGTAGCTTTATAGTTTTTTCAAGCATTTGTTATAAAATCTCTTTATGTTTTTTCTTAGGAACAAGAAATTGGTACATGTTGTAGTAGATCCTGTTTTATGCAATATACTAAGGCCTCATCAAAGGGAGGGTGTAAAATTTATGTATGAATGTGTTACGGGTAAAAGGATTGAAAATGCCTTTGGTTGCATTATGGCAGATGAGATGGGTCTTGGTAAAACATTGCAATGCATAACTCTTCTTTGGACACTTTTAAAACAAGGCCCTGAAGCTAAGCCATTAATAGAAAAAGCAATAATTGTTGCACCAAGTTCATTGGTAAAAAACTGGTACAATGAAATTTTCAAATGGTTGAGTAATCGTGTAAAGCCTTTGGCTATAGATGGAGGTAGTAAATCAGAAATAGATGCAAAGTTAACTGGTTTCATGAAAACTTACGGCCGCAGATGTGCCAATCCTATTCTTATTATCAGCTATGAAACCTTTCGACTACATGCTCATGTCTTGCATCAAGACGAAGTAGGGCTAGTCTTGTGCGACGAGGGTCACCGTCTGAAAAATTCGGAAAATCAAACTTATCAAGCTTTGATGGGATTGAAGGCTAAAAGGAGAGTTCTGTTGAGTGGAACTCCAATTCAGAATGATTTATTAGAGTACTTTTCTCTTGTTCATTTTGTTAACGTAGGATTATTAGGAACAGCATCGGTAATTAACTTTAAAGTAATGGACTATTTTATTATTTTCTTTGAATATTCATAAGTAAATTTTTAAATATCTAGGAATTCCGAAAAAAGTTTGAAAATCCAATTCTACGTGGTCAAGACGCTGGTGCTACGGACAAAGAACGGGAAGTTGCTCAAGAACGACTATCTGAACTAGTTACGATTGTTAATAAGTGTATGATTAGACGCACAAGTGCCTTACTATCTAAATATTTACCTATTAAATACGAATTAGTAGTATGTATAAAAATGACGCCATTACAAACTCAGTTGTACAAAAATTTCATTAAAAGTGATAGTATTAAGAAATCAATGCAAGGTAAGATTTTACTAAACAACATCTTAATTCTTGTGAATATATAAAACATTATTTGTTGATTTGTCTGTTTCTATAGTGAATGATGGTAGTGGAAAGAACAAGGGAACCCTTTCAGCTTTAACTGCCATTACTCTTTTGAAAAAATTGTGCAATCATCCTGATCTTGTGTATGAAAAAATAAAAGAAAATTCTGATGGTTTTGAGGGTGCAGCACAATTAATGCCTTCAAATTATAGCACCAAGTAGGTTTCAAATTAAAAATTTTTGAAATTACTTTTAAAATAATTAATATTTGGACATTTTCATTTTTAGGGAAGTTATGCCTGAATTATCTGGTAAACTTATGGTCTTGGACTGCTTGTTAGCTCTAGTTAAATCTTCTACAAATGACAAGATAGTCTTGGTATCAAATTATACACAAACTTTGGATTTATTTGAAAAACTTTGTGCCAAAAGAAAGTACAAATACGTCAGACTCGACGGGACAATGAGCATTAAAAAGAGAGGAAAAGTAGTTGAAAATTTCAACAATCCAGCCAGTGACGATTTCATATTCATGTTGAGTTCTAAAGCTGGAGGTTGCGGGCTGAATTTAGTCGGTGCCAATCGTCTCGTTATGTTCGATCCTGACTGGAATCCAGCAAATGATGACCAAGCTATGGCTCGCGTTTGGAGAGACGGTCAAAAGAAGCCGTGCTTCGTTTACCGCTTCCTTTGTGTAATTAAAAATAATTTTATTTATTTCAAGTACTCTAATAATCTGTAAATAAACTGAAAATTTGTTTATATTATCAATTTGCAGACTGGTACAATTGAAGAGAAAATTTTCCAGCGTCAAGCGCATAAAAAAGCTCTTAGTTCTACAGTCGTAGATCAAGACGAAGATGTAGCTAGGCACTTCACTCAGAATGATCTGCGAGATTTGTTTAGTCTTGAAGAATCAACAGTATCTGATACTCATTCCAAGTAAGTTTTGTGTACTATAATTCTTATAAAACGTGTAAATTTGTTTGTCTAAACTAAATATTCATTGCAGATTTAAATGTAAACGTTGCATCAACGGAATCGAAGTAAAAGGTCCCCCAGAAAATTCAGATTGTAATTCAGATTTATCAGACTGGCGACATTCACAAAATCCAAAACATTTACCTGATATACCACTGCGACAATGTTGGCCTAGCGGAATTTCGTTCGTTTTCCATCATCGTTCTGCTGAAATAGCAAAATCCTAGTAATTATAAATTTATTTCTAAAATATTTTTTTTATTCGTTTGTAAATTATATTAGTAATAATTGCTGCAATTCATAAAAACTTATATAAAATGTTTTCTCCTGTTTTAAAAAAATTATAAATATATTTATGTAATAAAATTTAATTTCAAATTAAATTAGTTAAGTGATTAGTTTTGTAGATTTACGCGCAAGTATCAATGTATCAGTATTTAATGCGTTTTCCAGTCTACATTAAGTGTTCAAATTTTGTAATAATATTTATAAAAACGTGAATAAATATTTTTATAAGAAAATTATTGTCTTTCCTGTATCCTTTTCTAAGGACTATGGAATACGTATGTTTCTTAATAAGATTATTAGACTTAATAAGAAGTATCATCAAAAACCAATTTTGTTGCAAATTTTTTTCTATATAAATTAAATAGAATAGATGAGTTAAATTAAGTTTAAAATTATTTACATTAATTTTTTTTCCATTTTATAACATGTTACAACTATTTTAAATACTTATTTTAAATACAAAAAAATGTATTTAAAGTAAGTAGAGTCAATCCAATTTCTTAAACAACCATTTCAGCAATAAGTTGCACATGACAGAATATAGCATTAAACCCAAGCCTTAATGAGCATCATTTTTATTTTCCAAACGCATACCGCGTTGCATATCCTTTCACCAACAGCCCAGGGTGAAAGATCTGTATGAGCAACGGATGAATGAGTTGCAACGCGAAAATAATCTCATTTGACGCTCAAAAGAGAAAGCAATGTTGCCAAGACTTTTTTCGCGTAAGTTAAAAGCGGAAAGGATCGCCTGTACGTTACGATAAATGACACTTGTTGAAGTTTTGACCTTTTAAGCTGAAAACCGTTGTTATCGTAATAGACTGAATGTTTAGAGGTATGAAAGTGGCATTTGATATTATTTGCAAATCAAAGTCGCGTGCGTTAGAAACTAATAATCCAATTGTATAAGAAAAAAATAACGTCAGTTGTGTGCATAGTAAGCAAGTTAAAAAAAAAATTGCTCCGAATATCTTGCGCCTATATACAAACACGTTCGGGACTGTTACAAAAGTGCGCGTTTCGGACAGTTATAATTATTAATAATCACTACAGCCGATAGTTGCGCTCAAAAGTTTATCTCTCGGAATTGAATTTTACGCAATCCCGCGACAGCCCCGATAAAAGAAACCCCAAAGTCATATGCGATTTGTACATATATCGTTGGCGCAAAAAGAATCCAGGCTACGAGAGAGCCGTAATTGCGGAAAAATTACGTAAAGCGCGCCGCGGAAAAGTTGCAAACTTTTCAAGCGGATTGTACGCGCAGAGAGTGCATGGCACTTATAATTCATCAAAGCAGGCAAGTACGTATAGCTGTGTGCATATATATTACGTATAGGCGCGCATATATACGTATCGTATAACGGTGGAAAATCCGCATAAAGCGGAACACGGCGGGAAGAGGGAAAGAGAGTGAAATTCGCAGCGTCGAGGCTGAAACA
Organism: Anagyrus pseudococci; assembly: GCA_030522585.1. NCBI lineage: Eukaryota > Metazoa > Arthropoda > Insecta > Hymenoptera > Encyrtidae > Anagyrus > Anagyrus pseudococci. The sequence continues at coordinate 81,500 of JAPYYQ010000065.1, forward strand.
AAGAGAGGGCGAAAGAGGAAGAGGAGGGGAAGAGAATGCAAGTCACGTGATGGTTGATCACGGATTGGTCGAGGCGCGCTGAGGCACTGAGGATTGCCGCTTCCTTTCCACGTCGAAGTGTGTATATAGATATAGCTTGCCACAAATACACAGCCAGAGGTTTTTCTCTCTCGGAAAAGTCACGCAGGGCGGCGCAGTGCAGAGAGCGTTGAAGTAGCCGCGGCGCGCCTGGTAGTTAGTTATAGAGGGCGCGGGTTGGGGGTGACCGCGCGCGCGAGAAGGGGAAAGGGTGGCGGAGCGGGGAGGAGAGAGGGGCCGAGAGGTGACTGGGGCGCGCGGCGAGTCCCGACGGCGCGGCTAGTAGGGGGCTCGAGCACCCGAGGAGAGACGCCTCTTTCCGGCGCTGCCGCCTCAGAACAGTTCCAGATGTGGCCATGTTTAGTTTGAGACTTTGCAAGTTCGAATAATTTTATCGCCTCCGCACGGGGAGAAGCGCACTTTTGATTACGCTTCTGCTTCTTCTTCTGCTCCTTGGCAACGCAGAGAGAGAGAGAGAGAGACTGAGAGAGAGAGAGAGAGAGATTGCGAGGAGGGCGTCTCAGTGCGCAGAGGAAAAACGTTAAAAATTTTTCCTCTCGCCCAAGACATAAGCAAGCCCTCCTTGCAGAATCACAGACACACAGGCACACGACCGTTGTTTTTGCGGGCCCCGTTAAAGCTTCTGTTCATTTATTTTCAAACGACAGAACGTTATTAGCCGGAGTAGCCTTGCAAAAATCTTTCGGCTCTGCTGCTGCAGCTAGCTCTCTGCCAGGCGCGTCATCAGCCGCGCCAGCGCAGCAGCAGCAGCAGCAGCTCTCTCGTGCTGGTCTGCCTCTCTCCTCCGCACACACGAGTCCCACGGATTAACGCCATTGTAATAACCCGAAGCTTCGACTTCGACCATTTTTTTCTGTATAAATCTCGTTAATTAAGCCGCGACATATTTATTAGGTTATTCATCGCGCGCATATCGGGCCGCGGGGGGTGGGGCAGGTGCGGGAAGGGGAGGGAGGAAGTAGAAGGGAGATGAAATGGCTTCGTGGCTACGCGTCGTTTTCGAGCTGCTGGAGAGCCTCCGTTTTCTCGCGAACCTCTCGTTTGAACGAAACTTAGGATTTCTCAATATCGTGTCATCGGCCTATTTTTTTTTGTCGTTCGATTACCTCCCGAGTCTATAGGCGAAACGGTGGGGGGCAGGGGGGAGGGTTCGCGTAATTCGACCGGTCATTCTGGTATAACAGGACGGGGACGAGTCCATATCGATCGCGTCTCGGATTTCCGTGTAACATCAAGAAGAGAGAAGCCTTCGCCCCTAAGAAGATTTCGTCTTGGAAGATGATCGCGGTAGAAGTATTCCTGCAAGAGATCGATAATAGGAGAGTACGCGTAGAGGGGGGGGGGGGCGTTTTTTTTCGGGAGCGAAGTAGCAGCTGCGCGTCGAGAGCGGGGAGGGAAGTTGCGCGCACGCCACACTTACAAACGCGCGCACACACACGTCATCGATCGGCCATTTTTCGGGTGCGCGTGTTGTAGAGTTGCTGACTCTCCTGTTCGCCCCTCTCTCTCTTTTGCTTCTTGGATATCTCGGCCAGCTGCGCACGCAACACACGAGACGGACGAACAACGATGACGACGACAAGGACGAAAGACTCGTAGAAGAGACGAACGCGTTTGTGTGTACACGCGCGCGCGCACACACTGATATATCCCGCACACACGAAGTCACGAGAAAGAGAGAGGGAGGGAGGGAGGGAGAGTAAGAGAGATAGAAATAGCGGGCGGACAGAGGAGCAGAGCCGTAGGCAGGCTTACAGGCACGTTAGCCTCAGCTGCCGTTGTGCATTCTCACAAGTACTGCGGAGACATCGAGGCGTTCTTAAAATATATCTCTGTACTTGCCACACACGCGCCTCTATATATTTATCATATACATGCGCGCCTGAAAGTCGCACGTATAAATATCTATATAGATCGGCCTATCGCGTAAGTTTTTCTCCTCGGTGCCACAGCAACAAGGCTTTATAAGCTGGGCTCCTGCTCGTTTTACGATTACGTTCATTTTTTTTCTCTCTCTCTCTACTTCCTCCTTGCCGCGCCCGCGCCGCTCTATCTCTCTCTCGCTCTCGCTCGCTTCGAAATCGCTCGTCGCAAAATGAGACAAAATGGATGTTCATGTTTGCCGGGGCCACGGCTGACACTCCTTTGGTTCGTGCACTTTTAATACAGCTGGGTAAATGAACGAAAGAAAAAAACGACAACACGTAATACACATGTGACTCTCGCAGTAATACATATACATATCTCTCTCTCTTTTCAAGTATACAATATCCAGGTGACGATTATTATTTTTTTCGCGTTTACCAAGTGCTTTATTGGCAGTGTGCTTATTACGACGATTTGGATTTTTCCACGTAATGTACTCCGAGATGGGAGTCGATTTTCGATACGGCTCGATTGCGTTTTTAGCGCAATATTAGACGCCCCCTCGAAAATAGATTCCCCACAAAATCGGAGTCGTCGACGTTAGCAAGGCCTTTGTATGTGGTGCGTGTGTGTGTGTCTACGTTGGACACACGCGCGCGCCGCGCACACAGACACACCTACACAGACAAACTTACAGACACACCTACAGGCACACTTACATCCCGACACAGAGGTACAATTACAATTGTACGAGATACACGTACATACATAGCATGTACGCTTACACGTACACAGGCGCGTGTTAACGTCGAGGTATATAAATCCCTCCTCCTCGCGCTAAAGCAGATTCGTCAGACTCCGTTCCCGTACGTAATGCCCAGGTGCGCGACACGACGGGTAGGATATCAGAAAACGGGTGGAGGCTATAACGAGAGACGGCGCGTTGGGATTTCTTTGTTTAGAAGCACACGGGGCTTTTCACCGACGCGGAGTTTAACGAAGGTCGAGCCAGCGAGATAGAGAGAAAAACGTTGCCCTTGGACACGCAGACGACGCGAGAACGATGAAGAAGGAAAAAGGGAGAAAGAGAGGGATTTAAGGCGCAAAGAGAGAGAGAGAGAGAGGGCTCGATAACAGGTTACTCAATTGCGCGCGGACGCTAAATAATTGAACGATCGATAAGCAAACGAAATGGAAGGAATATCGCCCGTACACGAACAGCTGCTCCGGATATGATCGAATGTTTCTCCGTGTGCACGCGCGCATTTTTTGGTATATATTTTTTTTTTTCATCTTCTTGCATATAAACATGTACGCCGGTCAAGGGGGGGCAGTCCGCGTGTAAGGTGTGAGTGTTAATTTATTTCCGAGTCACATGCCACACACGAAGAGAGAAGGAAAAGAGCCTCGAAGATGTGATGACGATGGGAACCGATAATCGTGTGCCTCGCACGTAAACACGCGCGCTCGAACATATGTTGATGAGCAAGCGCGTTTATGTACGCGAGAGAGAGAGAGAAAGAGAGCCTTCGCCAAAGTAGGTATGAACGCGCCTTACAACGAGCTCTCTCGGTGAGCCTCCTCCCCACCCTGTTTTCCATCCTCTCGTACAGGTATACGACCTGGTCGCTGCGGGTCTTGCATCTGTATTCTCGTTTTTTTTTCCTTTTACCATCCAATTGCTCCGAATTCCTTCGGGATACACTCTGAAGGCATCAGGTAGCCGAGGAGGAATTTCAATATTATTTGGAGACGAAAACTCGTCAGCTACCTGCGCTGCTGTACTCCCCTCTCCCTTCCCATCGGAGGTTCGTACAGCAAGGTTTCCTTGGTTTTTCCATTCAAAACGCGCGCTGTGCTATGAGCAGAAGCCGGAATCATCTCACGATCACGGGATTCTCGGCTGCAGGCAGTTTCTTTAGATGTATTTTTATATATATCGTGGATACGAGAATGAAGTATGTATATGTATGTAAGCTGCTTTGAAAAATGGAAGATTTGGCAACTACGAGGGACGCAGCGGAAAAAAGTTAATTTTATGTTTATGACCAAGACACTTGATGCCGCTTTCGATCTAGATGTTGAAATTGTTGCTTTGGGAACAGGTATATAGCATGAATATTTAAATAACATTATTTCGGAATTGAATTATTTTACGAATGAAGTAAAAAACGATTAGTTCGGAAACAAAATTTGCTGATTAGTTAAATATAGCAAATGTTTGTTGATACGTATTTAACTGTTGCAGATTAAATTTTACAATTTTACTTTGTAACTTTGAGAATTTTCTTCTTTTTTTAATTTTGTACGTTTTGACAATCGTGTAAACAAATGTTCCGTTTATCAAGTTTTTTCCACTCGGTTTAATTTACAAAACAAAAATAACGATATTTTATTTATAATTCGAAAATTCAATCATAATTTTAATTTACATTGAAAAAAAATCACACTTGTTCAATTTTTACGGAGAGTTTATTTTCATTAAATATTTAATTGCGTGATAATATTTCTATCAAGATAATGGAATAATAACAGCCATAGACGTCCACAATAAAAATGTTATCGTAATTAAATTTTTTGTTGTTCTCGGAAAACATATTACAAAGGAATTTTCTGTTCGGTATTTAATACGAAATTGCCAAACAGTAATTGTAATTTTATAATTATTCAAACTTGCACCGTTACATGACTTTGACATAATATAAAACACATAAAATATGTAAATTTTAACGTAACATAAAAAAGTCAAATTATATAATTATGACTTTTGATACTGCTATTATTAGATATATTAATTAAAAATAACGTCTAATATAAATACACTATCAACAATTTATGTAACCCAAACGAAAAGATATAACGTTCCAACAAGTGTTAGAAGAAAAGATAAATCATTTTGTCGATTAACTTTCAGTATAAGATCATTGACAATTGTGATACTTCCAGTAGGTAAACAAAGCAATGACTAATAGCCACACTATCTTTCGAAGCAGCTTACAAGTTACAAAAAAAAGAGACGTAAAATGAAGTAATGGAAAACCAAGTAAACGTACGCGTTCGCTCCTTATTTTTTTATATTATCGGCAAAAAAAATCAATTGCAACGCCAATGCGATTGTCGAGTCGAGAGAGTCAATATACTTCGGCGAGTGATCGAAACGAGTAGATACGTATATAGGTAGGTGAATAAAAATATACAAATCCGGGGGGGGGGGGGGGGTAGGCGCGCGACGACATGTGGCGATGCGAGCGTATGGAAGTAGCGCGCGATTATTGACCGTCTGCGAGAAGTCAATTAACGTTTGCTAATTTTTGTGCTTGCGTGCGTAACGAAAAGAGAGAGAGAGAGAGAAAGTGATAAAGTGTGCCACGGGGCTTATTCGGCGCTCGTTATCGGTAGACTTTGGGCATTGGGTAATCGAAAAATCCATCTGTTAGAGAGAGAGAATATAATAGTTGAGTAGGGAAGGGACGCTAGGCAGGTTTAGAGTGTGCTGCTGTGTGCGTGTAAAATAATAAAAGCGCGTGTGAATGAACACGGTGCTTTGCACCCTTGCGTCGACTCCGATACGTATCGGTGGGAGCTTTTAAGTAGCCGAAAATCATTAAAATATTCAGCTCCATATCATTAGGATACATAATAATAATGATATTAGTAATAAGTCTTGGCAATCAAGAGTAAAACGAAATGTCCTAAGAAAAATATTTTTGTTTTTTTCTGTTTTATGTAGCGTAGGAGGTGAACGGAGTGGTCCAAAGAAGAGAAAGAAGAATTGCAATTGCCTGGCAATAAGACGGAGCTAAGGAAAATTTCTCCGACCTAGGGCCTCTCCCTCCCCGGTTGCTCAGACTTTGGCCGTGATCGCAAGACGTTGCTGCACTTTTCTCGTCCCCTCTCCGCCCTAGTCGCCCGTTTAGTATCCATACCTGCGGCTCTCCAGACTATAGTCAAAGTACATAGAGCTGTGGGTCAAGGGAGCGAGAAAGAGAGCTATAGGGGATAAAGCAAGAGAGAGAAGGGGGTGCGAGAGAGAGAGCGAAGGAAGAGAAAGGGAGAGCGAGACTGTGTGCGCGTGCCTGTGTGTGATATGCCGCACGCGGGGGCTCGGCCAGCAGAGAAGGAGGAGGCGGCGATAGAACAGCTGCAGCAGCATCAGCGTCCACAGGAGCAACGAGGCGTTGGTCGTTCCGAGGGAGTGACGCATATGTCGTAGATTGGCGGGATAGAGAGGGAGACGGGACTGTTCAATATAATCTAGCCGCTTAGACGTGGCTTACTCTATATCCAAGGCGTCTCTCGCACGCCACTGTACTCTTTGTACACACGCAAGCACGCACGCTTGGAGAAGAGCGTACCCGAAGAGAGCCAAAGGGCTCTCGCACAGCAGAGAAAGAGTGTGTGAAAGCTCTACTTCACTCGCATTATCGAGCGCGCACACGCGCGCAATACGCACGTCTTACACGTGCCGATTATTTTATTTTGACAGGGAGAAAGAGAGAGACTCGGTTAATGATGGCCCTCGAGAGTGTTACCGCGTCCGAGACCGTTATCCAAAGGTTTGACCCTTTCTTAATCATCATTATTCTTTTCTTTTTTCTTTCGTTTTTTTTTTTACTTTTTTTTTCGCCAAACAATACTATATTTGTGTATATTCCGAGATGTTTAGCGAGCTCACCAAGATGAGCTGGCCGATGAGTAGAAACAGATGGATGAGGAGGAATTTTATAGGAGAGTATTGACGCCCACTCTCTTTCTCTTTCCCTCGAGCGCACAAATACTTTACTTGGCGCTGTCGTTGTTAAACGCGCACGAAAGAGAGAGAAAGAGAGGAGAGAGAGCGAGAGAGGTGGGCTCGTTACGTTTATATATACACATACACGCTTGCAAGCGCGTGTACAGACGCGACGTTTACGTCGGCGCGCAACAACAGTTCATTTCTCCTCGACGTGGCTCTCTATCGCGAATATCGTTATGCTAAACCCCAGCAAGTAATAAGCTTATTCTTCTTACTAACTTTTTCTCATTTTTCTTCTTTCTTTTTTTTTCCTCATTAAAAATGCAGATTTGGATTCCGATTCGAAACGTTTGACGCAACGCGTAATCGAAGCTTTGATTCGATCTGATTTTCTTGTCCGGTCGCAAATACGGTAAAACAGCTCCTTTTCTGTTCATATGGAACGAGTTGAACGAATTCTCAGCCATTTTTAGTATCCGGGTGAGAAAGGAGCGAGACAAGCCTGTACACTTGCGGATTTATCGCGCATCTCGTTGCGATTATTTCGCATTAACAATAATACCTCTCGCGCTTATACTTGTATATCCGTAGCTTAGTACGCGCGGGGAGAAAGAATCATTTGTTTACGCTTTAAATGCCATCTTGACGATATCGCTTGTATAGAGCTTAGTCACCTCTTGGACGCTCGACCCATTTTCCGCGAGGCTAATTTTAATATTTATAGCAAATGCGCGAGAAAAGTTTTGTTGCCGAGCAACAAACGATTATTATAGTTATTGATCGTTGACTAGTCGAAATTTTAGATAATTTTTTGGGGGGCATTAAAAGCCGAAATTGTTATACCCGTGCGCTCGGTTTTTCTCGTTTCACGAAATTCCTTATCGCTCGGTGGGGTATCAGATAAAAGATAAGCGCTCTTGGCTTTCTTTAACTCGCGAGAATTTTCAAGCAAACAGAGCTTCTTTACGTCGACTATTTGACACGAGCCTCGGTAATGATGACACAGCGTATAGACAAAAGTCTTTTTCGGGGCAAAAAAAGTCATCGATGTAGGTTTGGGGGGTAGATAAAAAAAAGAACTTTATCAATTTTTACAGTGAATATTGAATATTTACTGTAAAGTACTTATTGCAGCAATGATGATTAATAATGTGATGACAGTAATGATGATGAACAATGAGAGCAATCAGGATTTACGATGCTCACGATGATTATGATGATGGAAATTGTTACCTTTTTGTTTAATAATCAAGTGAAAAGTAATGAAAATTAATGACACCATGTCCGATGATGTTTACTGATGACAGTGAAAACGTGTATGCATTTGGTGTTTATTTTAGGAAATCGAACTTGTTGGTAAGACGACTAAAATTTTTTATTAACTATTTAACGAATACGAATTTATTTTTGTATTGTAATAAGGTCAGTGACAAACACGAACGACCTGCCGCCGGTGTTGCATTACTGATCTGCTATAAGCCTTGACTTTTATTTTTTCTCAAGAATAGTTATTATCAAAAATAGTTTAAGATAATTCCGTAAATTTAGTTATACTTGATTATTAGGCGCTCGATTAGTTTGAATATTTTAAATTCAATAATAATCTCACGGTAAACATTTATTGCAAACCTAAGGTTCAAAATTACAAATTGATAGAATTTTCTTTTTTAACGCTTAAATAAATACTTAATGTTGAACAATTAAAAGTCGTGTATCTGAATGAAAAGAAAAAAAATTTGCGTTTTGTTTGAACAAAATGATGGTTTAATCGTAAAAGATAAGAAATAACGTAAATTTTAATTTTATGAAGTTTTATTTGCATCAATAATTTTTTTTATATTGCACTAAAAAACTTAAAATTTAAATATTTTGAAACGATAATTTTTATTTTTCAAAAATTTCGATAAAGCAAAAGATAAAGTTATTAACTAATAAATATTTATAGGAAGCCATCATATTAATAGTTTGTTGCATCAATAATTGTTCTAAGATTGTCAAGAAAAAAATACGCAGATGCGAATTGAGAATTTTTCAAAAACGTAATACAATAGTAAATAAAATTTGATTTCTCGTCATTAATAAAATTTAAATAAATTATCGCTAAAAAATTCTTACGAGACTGACTCTAAAAAGCGTTTAAAAACAAACAAAAAATTAAATAATAAAAACAAGTCATCAGCATCATCAGAAGCATCGTAAACTTGATCAAAAAAAAAAAAAGCTCTCAAAGATCAAACTGTTTCTCCTCGCCGACTCGGCCAGCTCAATCTTAAAAAAAAGCTCTCTAAAACTCGTTGCCAAATTCAAACAAAATCTCAACATGTCGGCATATTTCCAACAGCACTGTAAACGACGATGATTTGGAGGACGGAGAGATACCGTCGGACGAGGATGACGAGCCGATGGTCGAGGCAAACAAGCCAGCCGCGGCATCGACAGCCCCAGCACCAGCTGATCAACCGACGAAGCCAACAACGGACCAGGCACAAGCGTCGCAACAGCCGCAGCAAGCCCCATCGAGGCCGGAGTCGCCAAAAGCTCACGCCAAGCCAGGCAATAAAGCCGGCAAGAAAAATTCCGGCTCGACCAGGCAAAAACAGAGCGACGACTGGGCTGGCGACGTTGAAAAAGCCATTAAAGCAGCCCTCGATGAAGACCGGAGCAAGAGCAATCACGAGAGCAAAGCCCGCAACAAGCTCAGCAAGAATAAGCTCCGCAAGCGCAATCGAGAGGAGAGAGATGCCGAAGAGCAGAGATCGCGAGATGCAAAGGTGGGATGTTTATTTCGAGAGGACGAGATTTATTTTGTTGTCGCTAAAAGCTCCCTTTTTAATTTGACGATTATTGATGTTTAGAAAAAGAAGATGAGCGACGAGGAGAACGTCAACGAGGACGACGATGACTTGGTGTTCGTGCGTGGCGCATCGCCGCTTAGGAAAGCGGCCGGGCACGATAACATGTCGCCTACGAGGCGAGAGCACGACGGTTACAACAGTGGATCGGACTATGAGGACCGATTGAATCGGCATCGCGACGAAAGCAAACGTGGCGCCAAATGTAATTGTTCCTTTTGTTTATCCTTCCTCTTGCATGATTTTAAAACGAATTTGATATTTTTTTATTTGATATGCAATGTTATGGGCAAGCTGGCCTGTAAAAAAGTAGGTTAATGCCGCAATCTTGTAACGCGATCGTGGATGATTTAAGCTACTTTTGGTAAACTCAATTTGGTGAAGCTTACTGGTTCAAATTAATTAGTTACATTGATCTAAACTATTTTTAGTTAAGAAATAATTGATAAATCGTTACTCTATACAACAATAACATCTTTTCTCAATTACCTTAATTTATTTTGAAAACTAATGGTTAATAAAAATTACAGGGCCTCCGCCTAAGCAACAGCCAGAGCGCAACAAGAAAGCACCGATAGTTCAGAATCGTCGCAACGCAAAAAACGATCGTATCGGTGGCGGTAAAAACAAAACTCGCGCACAGCTGCGTAACGAGCGCAACGGTCGACGCAACCAGGGCTTCGACCACAACCAGGATCCAGACGCAATATGTGTATACTACATGCAGGGCAAATGCCATCGTGGCGACGACTGCCCGTTTTCTCACAATGCTCTTCCACCCCGTAAAATGGAGCTTTGCAAGTTTTACCTTATGGACTGTTGTGCTAAGCGTGACAAGTGCCTCTACATGCATCACGATTTTCCCTGCAAGTTCTTCCACACGGGCCACGTATGCAATGCCGGCGAGAATTGCAAATTCTCTCATCAGCCTATGAGCGAGCAGGTTCGTATCGCAAATTTTCAGTTAAGACTAGCTAAAAAAAATTCGACTATTTATTCACGTCTTCCTTTTTTATTATCCACAGGTGAAAAACATTTTATTGAAGCATTTGGAGACGGCACCGAAAGAAATTCTGGGTATGTTTCCACGTCTCAGCAGAGAGAGCGCTATCCAAATGATCAACAAAACCGAAAAGCAGCTAAACTATGAGCGAGAAGCGTACAACAACAAGGAATCGAACCAAAGGATACCCAGTCTCTTGGACGTGAGAGTATCGACGCCGAGTGACGAGGCAGGGGGAAAAGACGAGGAGGAACGAGATCGTGCGCACAGGGATCGCAAGTCTAGCTCGGGCAAGAAAACGCGATGGGGTTCCGACGAAGATCGCGTTCCATTGGATATGATTGTACGCTCGGCATCACAGCTTGGTTTGCATTTTAATAATCAGAAATCTGGTGCCAAGCCGGCTGCCAACTTCTACGGCGAGGTCGCCGATCAGGCCAAACGAGAAGCCAAGGAAGCTGAACCTGCTAAGCCAACAGTCGACAGTCTTCCGATAACCAAAGATGTTGATCTTAGGCAACTGTTGCCTACCACGAAAAAGCCCCAGGTCGTTAATCTAGCCGACGAGGCTGCCAGCCTTTCAAAGTCGAAAATCGACGAGGAGAGTGATCGGGACGAGGAGATGAGTCTTGTTATCGAGGTGCCAGCGGACGATGAGGATAAGGCTAAGACTCAGGGTAAGTTAAATAAAATTTATCAAACTTTGTATAATTCGACATAGGTTCAAATTCCATTTATGTTAAAATAATTATTCTATGTTTTAGATACTGCAAGTGCAACAGCCGAAGCAACAAAAAATTCGGCGGAAGTACCAGCTAATCTACCGAAAAAGACGCAAGAGCTCTACATGCGGATACAGCAACAACAGCGTGAAGCCGAAGACAGCTATAAAAACCTAGAAAATACTGAGAACCAAGAAATTAATCAAGAAGACTGGTATTCGGATGACGACAACGACGATGATGATGATGACGACGATGATCAACTAACGATAGTGTTGAAAAAAGAAGAGGAAGATGAAGATGATAAGAAGGAGGTGATAAAGATTAGCGATGAAGAAACGACACCTCAGCCGTCAGCAATACCGCAGCCAGCAGCAATTGTTGACAAGCTGGGCGATCTTAGCAAGATAGACATTAGTATGGAGGTGTCGAAATTACTATCATCAATTAAAGCGCAGAGTTCGAGCGTCAAGCACGAAAAAGAGTCGAAGGTCAAAAGAGAATCGAGAGCACCCAGTGTTGAGGAACTACCAAAGCCCTCCACGACGGAAACCGTATCTATTTATTCGAGACCTGAGAGTGGTAGCAGTAGTCCACAATCATCTAATCAAGTATCTTGTAAGTATATTTTACGATTACAAATAATCACTATCCATAAAACAATTGGAATATTTTTATTTATTATGTTTTCAATAATAATAATAATAATAATAATAATAATAATAATAATAATACTTTTTGCTCGTTCCAGCAACTACATCGTCAGCACAATCAGCTCCAGCATCACGAGATCCACGAATGAGTCGTGATCCTCGACAGCGTAGAGAGGATCCAAGATCTGCCGCGGTTGTAGCTCCTGCAGTTACGGCTCCTGCCAAACCAGCAGAGTCAAAAGAATCGCGTTCGTTAAGGCTTGAGCCGAGTATTTATAGCTCGGGTATCATAGCCCAAGATGCGACGATGGACACAGATCTACGAGCTAAGCTTGACCAAGATCACAGGCGCAAGGACATGGATCTTAGGTGCTTCCCAGCAGGACCTAGTTTCGGAGATACAGACTTGCGACTTGTGGGTGATGTAGATTTAAGGCAGATGCTCAATTTACCTTTCAAGCCCATGCCTTCGCATGTTCCTTGTACGGAAATTGAAGCTGGTCTTTCGTCACATCCGCCTATGCCCTATAAGGTGATTATACAACTTGTAATATTAACAAAGATTCTATGACGAAATGTACTTTGATATTAATTACACAAACTTTTTTATTTGGATGAATAGGTTTATGTCGTAGACGTGCCTAGACCTGACTACACGGGTTTAAAGTTGACCCGAAACGACCCGCAAGTAAAGTATGATCCACGATTGCGCAAAATCTTTAGATTAAGCAAAGATGATATAGCGGATTCACCAATGTCTCCGCCTCCGGTGAAAGTACTCGACACACCAAAATCGCCGCCTCTTGTACGTACAGATCCAAGACGTAAAGCGCTTGAAACTGCGCCCAAAATCATACCTACAACGGTACAACAACATCCTGTACAAGAGCATCCAAATGTGCCTGGTAAGTACGATCTCACCCTTCCACCTCTAGACTTAAGACCCACTTTTGGAAAAACAATTTAACCAATTATTTATTATTTTTTTTTAAACAGGAATGGGAATGGGTATGGGCCCTATGCAAGCAGGTTACATGCAAGGTTCAAGCAATATGCCGATGATGCAGGGTATGCAGCAAAATATGGGTCCATCGTCCATGATGATGCAGGGTAATCCAATGATGGGACCAATGCGTGACGGTCCTATGATGCGCGATGGTCCAGGGATGCGCGATGTTCCTGGGATGCGTGATGTCCCAGGGATGCGGGATGGTCCAGGGATGCGCGATGGTCCGGGAATGCGCGATGGTCCAGGGATGCGCGATGGACCGGGCATGCGTGATGGCCCTGGTATGCGTGATGGACCCGGCATGCGTGATGGTCCGGGTATGCGTGATGTTCCAATAATGCGCGATGGTCCTGTGATGCGAGACGGTCCAGTGATGCGGGATGGTCCGATGATGCGAGACGGACCTATGATGCGAGACGGACCCATGATGCGAGACGGGCCAATGATGCCCGGTAATGGCAGTTCAATGGGTCCCATGAGAATCGGTGGCATGGGCCCACCAGGCGGACCAAATATGCCTTCTCAACAGCAGATGTCCATGTCGAGCCAATATGATCCACGTGGCTATGGACAGCGCACAGGCCTGCTTGGAGCCGGACCCCAGTCAATGCCCGGTGGCGGTTACGGTCAAGATGTAGGAAGACCATACGATGGTCCAGGACGCGGATACCCGCCCGACGCCTACAACAATTACGGCCCGGGCGGTAATCCTGATAGACCGGATCCTCGAGGCTTCAACGGTCAGATGGACGATCCAGGTTTCGGAGGTGGCGCCGACTGGAATTCGAATCAGCGGATTAACAGGAAAGACAGGAGGCGAGCGACGAGAGGCAAATTTGGCGGTATGCCTAGGAAAAAAGACGTGTCTTCGTAAGAGGAACAGTGCGTGAAGCAGCGTTTCCAGTGGCTACGCGCGTTCCATGCGCCCCTTGTATATTTGTACAGGACTGCGTTACTCCGAAGACAGCGAGTTCTTCCGCGGTATGCCGAATCGTTAACGCCAAACGAAGCGTATGATGGCTGTGCATTTTACTTTCTTGTTTTTTTTTTCTACGCGATGCATACGATTCGGGCGTATAAACTAGGCGAAAATTTTGTTACTCATTGTATCTTACGAATGGTTTGATTACAAACATTGACTATTCTATTAAATTTTTTAATCTACTTAAGGCGAAACTGGGTGAATATATTTACGTGCTTTCACCGTTGGTGAAGACTTATTACGGTAAAATGCTTCTCTTATGGATAAAGAAATAGGTACACTAGTTATCGTTTGACACTCTGTACAGTTTAAAAAACGAACTTACTGTTTTATAATCTTTGCAAGATTGTTTTCTAAAAAAGAGTGTATAAATATTTGAACGGTTTATTTAAATTAGTATTTATTGTACATAGGCGACGAGAAAGAATTCAATGAGATTGTAAGAGTTGTTGAGTACTATTGATTGTTCAGAACTCAACACATTTAGAGATAAATAATGTTCGCCGAAAATAAAGCTTTTCTTTTGTACACACTTGAAATTTATTTTTCTTACGTCTTCCATGTATTTATATATACGTGATACTTTTAAAATTATAATACTAATTTCAATCAAGAATTCTCTTTCTATTTATTTTTCAATTGTTATAAATTTGTATAAATCATTATAAGTTTGTAGTAATGCAAAAGTTAATTGTAATATATTTCAATTTTTTAGTATATAATTGATTGTGTATGTTTATTTCTATTTGCGTTATTACAAATTAAAAGCTGCCAACCGTTGGTTGTTTTTATTCTTATAAAAAAATGAAATGATCTTTCATTATTACAAAATTTGTCATAACTATGAAATAAACAAATTAAAACTGAATATGCAGTCTTTTTAATAATCCATGGCATTTACATTATTTGATCATAAATATCCTTATCTTATTAAATATTTATCAATTGGTACATATAAGTGTCTTTTGGTATATGAATATGAATATCACCTTTTCTATAAATTATAATGATAAATTTTAGCAAACAAAATTTGCTTTGTATTTTTTAAGCACAAATGATGTCTGTTATTTGTTCTTGCAGTTTTACAAAACTTCAACAATTTTGTTTTGTTATATTTAAAAATTAGTTTGTTTTAATTATTCTAGAAAGGTTCATTTTTTTTATTTCAATTAATATAATCAATGAAATTACAAAATAAATATTCTTTGTTATTTATAAAAATTAAATGATTTTATTAGAAATGTATTTTCCTAGTAATTTTTACAGCACATTGAAATTCCTTTTACTATATAAATATTTACAATCGTAACTTATTGCAAACAGAGGTATGATTACAATTAAGAACTTATTTAAAATAAAACATTCATAAATAAATATTTCTGTATTTATTAATCTAATGGGTGACAGCACTTAGTGGTTCTGCACGTATAACTGATAAATCCACTCGGGCATCCAGTTCATCATCTAATTCTCCAATGATTGCTCTAAAAAATTTTATTGAATTTATTTAACACTATAATTGAGTCTTATAAGTAAAATTTAGTAAAAAAAAAGAATTAAATGCAATTATGATAAACAAGAGTGTTCATCATAGTTGTATTTAATTGTTTTTTCATTATGAATACATACACATTATCTCCTCGAATAATTTGTAATCCTAAAACAACTTGCTCTACACCATGTGTTGTGCTGTACACTCTTTCATGAGATTCATCAAGAATCAAATTAATTGTCTGATCAAAACCTTTTAAAGTTCCCTAAAATTTCAACAATAAAATATGAAAAACTTTTATCACAATTAATTGAAAAATATAAATAAACTTTAAATTAATGAAAGAATGACTTACAATAAAATTTCGACCATCAGACGTGATGATTGAAACGGTACCTATTTTGTATATAGGAAAATAAGTTATAATTTCTAAAATAAAATAGATTTCACAATCATTGGTTTAAAAAAGGATACGGTTCACGTAGTTTTCCAAACCAGATGCCATTGTAAATTAATTATTTCTTCGTAAATACGACCTGTAAACAAACACCGCTACAATTTCTTGGTTATGGAACTCCAAAACAGAAGAAATACAACAGCGCCAGTGCCACTTATATCTCGTGAATACCTGTTTTATCTACATTTTTTTACTCGTATTCTTATATATCATTATAATTCGTTAATTATTGCATTTATTCACAGACTAGTACCAATTTTTTAAATAAAATTCATAAAATGCCAATAAAGCTGCATCTTTATTAAGAATTTAATAAATTTCAACGTATAAAATAAGAATAAAATAAGAATACCACTCCAAAAATTCAAACGCACTCCGAAATTTCTATTTCGGAGCAAATAAAAAATTCGACAGCTTTATCGGAGTCGAATTTCGCGATTGATCATAAAATTTCCTAGAAACACCTCGAATAATTCTGTCGCGTTCGATCAAGTAGCAAAGATCATTCAAAATTATGTAAAACTATCTGTCCCATTCTACCAGGCATAGGTATACGTCCAACGTCAACTTTTTTTTTTATTCTTTCAATCGAACGCTCTTCATTAGCATACTTTTCGCCCGGTGAATGTACAGCGTTATATACCGCATGACGTCACCAATTTTTAGCACTTGGGCGCGCAGTTGCTAAAGTCAAAATTAGTAGGAATACGCGCTCTCGCGTGTGTGCGTGTCGAAACGTGTTTTTAGCGGACCTCCTTGAATTACATTATCGTCTCTTGAGCATTTATTATCTCTAAAGATAACAAATGCCGCTTGGCAACATTGGTTTCGATACGAAAAATAAGATTTTAGAAAGTAATCGTTGACTAATTTCTTTTTTTGAAAAACTTTAAAAAATCAAGAAAAAAAGAATAAAAACAATAAAAACGCACATCCGGTCAATAATACGCGTGCCTTGCACGAAAAAAGGATGTCTCAGCCAGAAAAAGGCATATGCTTGTCGGTCTCTCGTCGTGCGCCGGGAACAATGAAGAAAATACCACCAATTCTTTGGTCGCGCCGGGCCCAAAAGCCTGCGATGTCCGCCCTCTGCGCGCGTAAACGATCCTCTCTTCCGCGAAGAAAGGTTTCGGAGTCTCTCTCTCTCTCGAATGGCGGTGCGGCCGGTCAGCGTGTGGCGTTCGAAAAAATAACGACGGTTACACGCATCCTCTCTCTCCCTCCTCTCTGAGGTTTAGCAAAAAGCGCGGGGGCGCGATTTAAAGATCCGGCGGCGATTGTCCATTGGCCGAGGCCCAGAGGAAAATTCCGAGAGCAGTAGAGCACTGTTTTATCGACGAGGCGAGTTTGGTTTCGTGACGACAGGCACGGTCCCGTAACGCTTTTAGTTAACGTAGTAGCCCGCCGCAGTGTGTGAGTGCGCGCGTGCTGACTGCTGCGTTTCTCTCTTCGTGAACGAAATCGGGCCCCAAAAGAAACCTCTCTCTCGCCAAGCAGTTGTGCGTCGATTGGAGTAAAGGGAGAGAGAGAGAGATACGAAGAGGAGAGAAAGAGGATTTCGAAGAAGAAAGATTGTTGGGCGCGCTGCTGCTGGGACTTTGCTAGTGTAGTGGTAGTGACTGCGCGATGCTACGTTACGTCGTAGCATAGGGCGTCTACGTTACGCACGGGAAGAGAGAGACACGCGCGGGCGCGTACTATATAGCGTAAACGAGGCCTTGGACGCCCCCCGGCCCATCCTCCATATAGTACGCACGTTTCCTTTCTCCATTTCGGGGGCCCCTCGTATACGCATAGAGCCCCTCAGGGCCCCATCGGCCTCTGCATCTCTCTCTCTGGCCCAAGGCGTTTTGCGCGCGCGCAATTGCCCCTCGTTTCAACGTCGTCGCCGTCGGGTCGGTAGACATCTGTAAAGTGTAAGTGTCCAAGCCCCTCTCTCCCCTCTCCCCACACGGCTCTCTCTCTAAATATTCTCGCGGGCCGAGAAGGACGGGAAGCGAGAAAGAAAGAGAGGGAGATATATAGCGCAAAGTCGGAAATACGAAGCCGAGGCGCAAGAAAACCGAGCAAGACTGCGACGACGGCATCGCGTGTTAACGGGGAATACGCGCACTGCCGAGGAGATTGTTGCAGCGTTGCCCACGTTGGAGGACAATGAGCGTGGCCATCAACTCCTCGCCCCCAGGTTCGTAGCCTAAAACTCTCCTAGATCCTCAACATTTTTACCTTCAATTTTCCCTTCGTTCACTCTCACTCTCTTTCTCTCTCTCTTTCTCTATATCGATTTGTGGTCTTGTATGCTGGCCGATAAGTTGGAGAAAGAGAGAGAGAGAGAAAGATAACCGGCGCTGTACATGTCCTTCCGGGGAAAAACACGATAGAACATGCTTGATGAAAAGAGTCGGCTTCGTCATCAGCCTGG
The DNA here is from genome assembly GCA_030522585.1 of Anagyrus pseudococci. Classification (NCBI taxonomy): domain Eukaryota; kingdom Metazoa; phylum Arthropoda; class Insecta; order Hymenoptera; family Encyrtidae; genus Anagyrus; species Anagyrus pseudococci. The sequence goes on from JAPYYQ010000065.1 coordinate 99,792, forward strand.
CCAAAGAGTCTTTCGGATGATCGCGGCCGAGTCAGCAAGAGAGTGCGGTTGATGACGCTGAATAGAGAGACGCGCTTTTTCATGCTCTATTCCAGTAGCGCCAAGCCAAGAGGCCAGCGTGCTTCTTTTTATTTTTTTTTCCTTTCCTCTAACGACAGGCAATGCTTGCAGGTGCCCTGACTCAAGGCGGATTCAGCAAGCGCAGCAGAGCTCCATCGGACGATGGTAAGCAGCCTCTGCGTCTAAATTCTACCAGAGACCGGCCCTCGTGTCGTCCCTCCCTTTAGGCGTCTTCGCCGGGAGATGAGATAATAGCCGTAGCGCGGCTCAATCGCGCCGCGTACGTTTACGCCCTTTGTGCGCGTTTACGTCTTTGGAATTGCTAAGGACGCGCTTTGTGTTTGCGGCTTGGCCGACGGAGACGAGTTGCGAGTCGAGCTTGAATTTTCGTTTATTTAACGTCCGCGAAGATAGCTCGTGCGAGTAAGGATCGTCGTCAACGGTGTGTCATGCGCTCTCTTGAATTTACAGAGGCCGACATGCAAGCAGAGACCAAGAGGACGAGGTATTCCTGGTACTTCAAGCTGGAACGCGAGTCACCGGCTCCCACCGACGAGGACAAGGAGTCCATTTATACAGTGCAGGGATACGAGACAGGTGAGTCAGATTTATGACTTTCTCGATCTTCTTTGAAATTCAAGTCGTTGATTTTGCGTTCGGCTATTTTTTTTATTTTATCTTGGCTTTTTCCCTTTCAGAGTTTGCACGAGATACTTCAGATACCTCGACACACACTTGGCTCACCGAGAGCGACAGCGAAAACGATGTTGCTATTCATGTTGGAGTGGAGTACGAGCTGGATTCGAGATCGGAAAATGAAAATACATCTTCTTCCATGTCTTCTTCATCGGAACCAGAGGTAAATTGTACTTTTTTTTCACTTTTTTTTATACTTTCAATTTAAATTTTATAAAAGATAAAGGGAATTGAAAAGAAAAAAAAAACTAAAATAAGTGTGACAAAATTTTTTGTATTGAACGAAAGCAGTTTATAAATTTACAAAAAAATTCATGGAAGTATTTAAGAGATAGTTAACTAATTAGGTGATTATTTTATTTTCAGAATATTTTTGCAGTGGAATTTATAGCAATCTATGATTCTGAAGGTATGGTTGCAGATGATAGTGATGTATCAATGTGTTCTACAGACAGCGAAATAAGGAGATCAGCTTTTAGGACTTGTGTGCAGTGTGGAAGTTCTAATAATAATTCTTTGTATCAATATTGTAGGAAATGTTATCAGGTAAGGATATTTTAAATTTAAATAGATTATTTCTATAAAAAAATTAATTAATTTGTATATATAATTATAAATATAGTTGAATTTATATTTTGAAAAATATTAAAGTAACTGAAAATTGATTTACAAATAATATATAAAGTAGTATATGTAGTCATTTGAACATTTTGTATAAGAGATCATTAAATTACAACTTGAATAAATACTAATTATAAATATACATAATTAATACCGAGAATAAACAATTATAACTTTACAAATACTCGATAACTGTTTAAATTCAAAAACTTATCCACCTATGGTATTTTTTTTTCACCACATAAAAACCCGAAGTCGGTAAAAAAGAACTCTGAAGATCCATCTCGCGCTGCACCATTCGAATGCGCTGGTTCTCGGGATGTCTCATACATGGACCAACTTTCATTCGACTCACATCCCTCTGCGTCGCGCGCGCGCGAGCTGATCCTCTGACTCAAAACACGTCTGGACTTGTTTGAAAGAACAAAAGCTATTCCAAGCCGTTGGTCGTGCAAGTGCTCGTACTCCAAAATAAACAAACAACTTTGTTTACATAATAAAAAATAATCGAAAACTCCGGAAATAGTGGATTAAAAATAATTTTAAATTAAAAAACAATAAATAATTAAGTGATTTTTTTTCTTAATGTCATCGCAGAAGAGAAAGACGTATTTCCCACGGCCCAGACGGAAAACAAGATCTTCAAGTCAAGCAAGCAAAAAGTCAAACGCAACCACGGTGACCGCTTCAAATACACGGGAACTCTACGAGATGGATTCCGGACTGGGTTCAAGCCAGCTGTATCTAACAAGTGCGTCGAGTCAAGAAACGGACAACAGGTCACTGCCACACAGTGACGATCCCTCTTCGGCATTCGACTCGCAAAGGAGCGAGACGCCAATGTCCGAATCCCAGGGCAGCATCAAAGTGCCAGCGATCTTCGAGCCTCGTCACAGCAGGACTACACTGACGGCATCTCAAGGAAGCGAGACACCAACTTTCGATTCCCAAGGCAGCGAATTGATGGTCTTCGAATCCCAGGGCAGCGAAACGAGTATGGTAACAACGATGACTAGCATCGGCGGAAGTCAAGACGAAGTCGATTCTGGCGTAACTTCAAAAGATGAACATTCTTCATCACAAGAAAGTGTAAGTAGTAGTCATTTTATTGGCTTTAAGTAATCGTTTTCATTTATTTGATAACAGTTTATCTTGATTTTTGATTTTATACATACGTTACAAGTAACACTATAGTATTGCATCAGACACATACTGTTAAAAGTATGCATGTTCTAGGTCAGATTGTACAGTTGAAGAATTTTATTTTATTAAATACATTTTATTAATTTTTCTTATAAAAGTTACAATTTAAACTTGTAAAAATTTCGAATACTTAGATTAAATATCAATAAATGATTTTATTTATTTATTTTTTTAAACTAAATAATATTTGAAACAAAATTTTCTTCTGTTAAATAGTTTAGTAATGAAAAGTACGAGACTGCAATGATGATGCGCCAAGCACTGAAAAGACTCGAAGCTTTAGAAAAAGAAGGCAGCGCACCACCGATGCTGTGCATTGTCTGTTACGAAAATCGGAGGGATAGCGTTTTCAACCATGGCGTAACTGGTCATCAATGCTGTTGCTACAAGTGCGCTAAAAAGGTCTGCATGTCAAATCGCAATCGTTGTCCTTTATGCAATCGTGCGGTCACCTATATATCCAAAATTTTCTTGGAGTAAATTTTTGCTTTGAATCTCTTTACACTAACTCAAGTTGAAGTAAATTTCTAAGACTTCAATTAATTTAAGTAGGACATACATGTGTAAATACAAAAAAGTTTATTTAAAATGAAAAGAAAATTGAAGAAACTTTATATTTTCTTTCTTAAAATTAAAATTTTTTTATTAACACATTTAATTCAAAATCTTATATTAAATATACAATTTTAGTTTGTACAGTTTTGAATTATATGTAAATACAAATTTCGGAATAGATTTTCTAGAGTTGTAATTTTTTTTTAGAGTACATAAAAAAAATTGCATTTTTTAAATTGAATTTATGATTTATATTTATATACAATTTATAAAGTATATAAAGAATATATAAAATGTAATATAAAAATCTAGGTAAAATCTTTCAAATTGTGATATCTGGTTTTATCACAGCACTAATTTCAATTAGCTATACAGTAAATATTAAATTTCAAAAATTTTAATTTTTAACTTTTTGTAAAAGAACATTAGGGATGGTTCAACAAATATCACTTAAAGTTTAAAAATTAACTTATAAAGTAAAAAAGTTAATAATGCCACAACAGAATAAAAAATTTAATTTATTTTGAATTAATAGAAATTTCACTTTATAAATAAAATCTTGAAAATGTTTAAAAATATTGAGCAAAATTTTGTCTTTCCAGTTAAAATTTTTATTTTATTTGTTTTCAATTTATAAACCTCTATATACAATATAGATTTTTAGAATAAACTCTTTGTTTCAATTTTTGTTCTTTAAAAATTAGATTGTCATACTATATAATATATTAAAAATAATTTAAAAAGGGATTTGCTAAAATAGATAAATTTATTTATATGTTGGACAAAATTTTGATCAATCAGTAAATAAAAAATTTTATCAACCTATTATGTCAAAACAAATGTTTTCTTGTTATTCTTTTTATGAAACAATGCATTTGTTGAGCGTGTAAATTACTTTGTCAACGTAAATAGTTATCAAAAATTAATTCTAAATTTTTGTATTTTTCAAAGTATTAAAATAAGACATTCACGTTATGATTTTTAAAAACCAAATGATAAAGATAATTTACACGCATGGATAATGATGTATAAAAATATTCGAATTTTAGTATGCAATTTATATCTTTTATATTTTAAATGCTCAAAGTTTAGGAAATTTATAGAAGATTCTATAAAGTAAAAAATCTAAACTTATCTAAGCTTATTTGAAGAAATTTCTCTTAATTTCTTATAAAATAGAGTGACTTTCAAAATTTTAAATATTATTTACATTGTATTTTGTTAAATTGATTTTAATTTTTCCTTTGGTAACAACCAATTAAAATTCTTTCAAAATTAAATATTATATCCTAAATGAAAAATATTTTTGAAAAAAAAGTTATGTAGCACATATATTATGTAGGTAGTTCAACAAATTCATTTTGTAAATGTGTAAAATTTGTTAGCTTGTGTAAAAAGATGTTTATACTGATATAAATAAAATTATATGTTTTCTCATAATTATACATATTTTTGCTCTCTTCTTATAGTAAAATCAATAAACTGAGCAATAGATAAGAGTTTTGAATTATTAGTCAAATGTTTTGTCAAGGAAAATCAAAATACTTATGTGCATTATCAAAATTTTAAAATATATGACAAAACATCTTGCTATATTAAACAAAGACATATTTTTGCAAAACTTAAAACGTACTTTTTAGTACATAGTTATCTTTTTCTTTTGTCTAAATTATTGATTGTACAAACCACAAATATTCATTTTATGAAATTTATAAATCTAAATATCATTTTAAAATTTATCACTTAAATATGTATTACAATGTATACTTTATTGTACTATATTCTGTACATACAGAAAAAGCCATTAAGAACAAGCTTAAAATAATTTTTTAAGATAATAACTGCACTTTTTCCTAAATAGAATATTTAAAGTGGTTTAAAATAGCTATTATTTGTTATTTGTATAAGTAACTCTGTTTTAGAGTTGAACTTACAATAATTAAATTTATGTCGAGCCTAAAATATCTCATCATAACTTTGTTACTACCCTTGCAAACTTCCTTATTAAGCAGAGGACTCAGTCTTCTACCGAGAAAAAAACGAAGGCCCTTACTTGAAGGTGCAGTTCACTACTTGGAAACGTTGTCGGTAATCTGTAAGTGAAAAATGTACCATATCAGTTTTTTAGTCTCAACTATTTTTTTCTTTTCCAGGTACGATAGTGTTGATATTAAAAACATTAAATACGTGGGTAAGGTTTAACTTGCTCTGGTCATGGATTTGGACTTCAATTATGACAAGTTTTGTCAAAATTTTGACGAAACTGCCACGAGGGACTTACAATAATCGATTTAAGAGAGACAAATCGTCTTTATATATCGATAAATAATTATCTTTGCTAGCTAGCAAATTTATAGGATAGGTGAGTGTATTTATTATTGAAGTGATGTCAAGAGAAGGAGAAATTATGTTAAGGAATACTTTAATTAGAACTTTGTTCAAATTATTATTTAAAGAATTAATCCCTAAAAATGAAAATTTTGTAATAATAATGCCTTTTTTCTAAAATATATATTTCATAAACGTAATATAGATAAAATGAAATAATGCAGAATTTTCAATTGAGGGTTTTTTAATACAATTTAATAAGTAAGGGTGTAAGAAACAATATCATAGGTAGGGGGACTTACAAATCAAACAATCTTCTGACAAGACTTGTACAAATTTAAAAAAAAAATCAGGTAATCTTTTAATTAATTTATTGAAGTACACTTTTACTGAAATGTTTTGTGTTTTACAGGCTTCATACTTCAAGTTGTCACCGTCGGTTACCAGCCTACATCGTTGATTACATAATCAACTAATTCAAACTCGTACTTGCATTTTGCAAGTATCATTACCAACATCACTTTTGCTGTGCATATTTATTGCGCGCAAAGACTTTTGGTAGTGAACGATTAAGACTGCATCATACTGGTTAGATCATCATCTTGACTACCAACTTTTTCAACTGCTGCACATCGAGCACAAATCTTCCGTATTCACCGAGATCTTCTTGCTGATTTTCAACGTTCTCATCCTCGCAGACAACGTCGCCGCAAGGTACACTGCTCTGGTTGTTGTACTAGGCTTGCTTGCACCTCCGCATTGCTCAAAAAAAATTTTGAACTTTGGTTCAAATTGAGAGTAATACGTCTGAGGATACTGATAATTCTTAATGAATTAGTCAGTTATTAACGTGGTGCGGTGAAAACAGCTGTACTGAACGCGTAAAATTATCTTCAAACCATTTGCCAGGCAAGTATAAATATTGTACAGATTTTAAAATATATAAATACCTTTAATATTTCCATTTTTTACCTTATTGTTCAAAATAATCGTAAAATTTTTCTTATACAGATGTTTTCAATCAAGAAAATGCGAATGCGAGGAAGCTATATAATTAAAATTAATGTTTTACAAACTTTATTAAATAATTAATTTCTTGAGTTTCAGATTGGGCTTAACACAGTTAATCACAAATGCTTTCTTAAAAAACATTATTTTATATTATTATTATGAATATTTATACATTTTCTTACAGTTTAAGAAGTACAACTTGGAATATTAAAATTCAATTTTATAAAATTACACATATCTATTTTATTTTAAAATTTTGAAAAAAAAAAAAGAAGTTTTTTAAGTTTCTTTAAGACGAAAAACGAAAAATTTCTTTTCCTAACTGCGTGCGGAACGTGCGATTTTTTGCACGCTCGCTTATCGCTCGCGTGCGGAAAATCGCACTTTGCGCTCGCATTTAGGAAAAATATCGTACGATACTTGTGGAAAAAGTGATTCTTAACTCGTGTGAGTTATCACCCTCGCTTCGCTCGGGCGACACACCTCACACTCGTTGAGAATCACTTTTTACGCATGCGTATTGTAATGTACTAATGTACTATTATCAAAGATTTTATTAATTGAATATCTAAATAATTTTAAACCCATTTTTATTAACACTTTTGCTTCATATGATGAATAAATTTTTATTTCCTTAATATTTAAATAATTCATATTTCTACGCAAAAGATTAACAGTATTGTTTTTAATTCAAAAACAGCGAGAAGTTCTTCCCTTGGTCTCCTAATGGCATTCGCAAATCATCTTTCTTTTGGCAACGTTTGAACATTCGTCAAAAAAGATTAAATGCAAGGCAGATGGAAGTATTCCGCATTTTGGTGTAACTACAAGTGCCGTGAGTCAACCAAATCCAGGAGGATTCTTATTAACAATCTTTTGAATATTATAAATTAAAACAAATAATAAACATGAAAGTAATCTAAGCATTTCTTAAAAAAAACTATTCATATAAAAAAAATTATAAAATATTTTTTTAAAGCATTCTTTTAAATACTTTAAAATACATATTTAAATTATCTTTAATATATTTATATTAAGTTTTTTTTTATTTATTTGTTACTTTTAAATAGTTTTTGTATTTTGGTTACAATGAAAAACCAACATCAAACTCATTTGTAGATAAAATGAATTACAAGTTCATAAAAATTTCCTACATCCTCCTGAAATGTTTTGTCCCTCTCAGTATATTATTTCAAATAATTTTTTATTAAATGATTTCTGTTTATAATAATAATAAACACAATCCCTTGATTAAATTATCTCTTTGACTCCTGCTTGCAGAACTCTATTCACGCACGCTCCTCAAAGTTATAAAAAAGTTTTTCTTTCGTACGTTGTACCAAAAAATACAATTAGGCGAGGTGATATTTCGGAAGTTTTCTCTGATGAAACCTATCACCAAAAAAAAAAATTATATCATGACCTTTGCATCCAAAAGTACTAATATGTCAGTTTGATAATGTAGACTATTTTTACATATTGTACATCCAATATCGTCATACTTGTTTATGTTAGCCACTTGCTTTCAAAAAAACGTGAATATTTCGAGTTCCATTTATACTATTCTATCAAATAATGTTAGTTACCAATATTTATTACGTTAAAACTAAAATCGGTCACTAAGGGACATTAAACGGGATGACAATTACATATTCAATAATCTCTAATTCAATTAATTAGATTTTTTATTTTGTCACAATCACTTACATATTTGTTTTATTATCTTCGTATATATAAACAACATTTATAACGGATGCGCTAGTGTCATTTAAAACGTTTTCGTATTGCAACAACAAAGCTAGTTCGACAAAGATGGCGCCGAAAAACTGTAAAATAAAATGATAAATTTTTTAATACCCTGAATTTCAATTTGAATAAAATTATATTACATAACATTTATATGTAATAGCATTGATACATTGAGAATTTGATTCTTTTAAACGCATGTATGTACATACGTTTTCAAAGAAACAAAAATATCAATGTAATACCCACCAGTTTTACAAAGTTGAAATTTAAATTAAAAAGTCCTAGAACAGTAAATTTTGGCATATGTAACATAATTTGCATCGTAAGTTGACTAATCTGAAAAGTAAATTTTTAATTATAGTTTTGTTTAAAATATGGTATGAATTGAATCCAAGTTACAAATAGTATAGAATAAAACATTTAAGCAATAATGATTTGCTTTTTCTTAAACTTTATTAAGTTGTGTACATACTTCGTCATTCACATTGTTCTGTACTTGAATTTCTTGAGCTATTTGGATAGTTTCTTGAGCCTAAAGTTTTATCGAAATTTGTAGCTTATTAATAATTTTGAAAAAGTATCAAAATATTTTACCTTTTTTGTAACTTTCTCAATTGTATAAATTAGATAGATAAGATTTCCACAACTATACATAATAATTAGTAAAATTGAAATTATATAATAATACAAACTTGTACGTATCATTCCATGGCAATAATATTGCCACACATTGTAACTGTACCCGGTAATTGAAATAAACCGAATAGTCATTTGAATTAATTGTTGTTTAGAATGTATACGATTGATTTCTTGGGAAATTTTATATAGTTCCAAATGAAGCTGTCTATTTTGATGATAAAAATTATAGAAATTATAGGTGTGCAACAGTATGTCTTACTTTTAGTTTCAAATCATACCTTGCAGTTGACATTAGTAGTTTGATAGTATCTCTGTTCCTAAAATAATAAAGTGCGTTATTAAATATTTTTTATTTTACTTACCAAGTACCTTTTATTTTCATAGTGTTTTGTTAACGTATTGCAAAGTAAATCGTTAACTCTTGAGTATCGTGCTCCCAAAGATCTGTAAGAAATTAATTTTATTAGACGTTTTTACAAAACTTAATACCATTACTTACCTAATATAAAAAGCCAAAGTTAATTCCAACACGTAATTTGAATAGATTGGAAACAAAAGTGAAATATTTTCACACGCCATTAAAAAATAACTGTGACGATATAGGTACACCGAATATAAATGAAAAACAATTTGCAATGCCCATCCAGAACAGAATACGCAAAGGATGCGAATATTTTCTTTACATTCAGTTTTATATTGCGGATTGAGACCCAATGATTCTAATGTTTCATCCACAAATGTAATTCTTTTAAAAATGGTATCTATTTTCTTAAATAACATTAATAGTATCAAATATGTTATCGCATTTTATTGTGAAGTATATTAGTTATACATTTTTTTAATTACGTACCTTATTACAACAGAGTTCCAAAATAGTTAGCATAGTAAAAACGATATAATTAGTGTAAATAATAAATTTAGATATCAAGTATGTAGAAGCTACCACTGCTACTGAACTTCCTCTATTTATCAATAAGTAGTAGCACGTAAATATTAGAATAAATTTCGTTAGTACATACAGTATACTAAATTTATTCCGAGCACATCCTTCGGGCATCTCAAATATACCCAATCCTAAAATTCTTTTAAGCCAGATTAGAGGGAGTAAGGCTTTTTTTACGTTATCAAGCCTATTAGACATTATGTGACTGATTTATTTTGAAGAAATTATTAAGTTTTAATACTATCTTAAAAATTACAAAATTATAAACCGCAGATAGATTGCTTACACTTTCTAGACTGTCGCAAAAAGTGGAAAATTCACTCGTCGAAAAAAAATTCACAAAAGTAATTGCCAAATTTCATTTTCTAAAAAGCGTTGACCTTTTAGTATGGTAAAAAAATAAGTAACGTCAAGTTAAGCGTCCTGCTTGAAATGCACTCTACTAGATTGTATCAATAATATAAATTATTAGAAGTAGACTAAAAAACAATATAATTTTCTTTATGAATTCAAAGTTAATTAAAAACTTATTTTTGGTGACACTTTTAGAATCTATCTTTTAGCATAATGTTACCCTTGTTTACAGTAATCAACTACTGTATTACACTTGTTACTCAAAATTTTATCTTTAGTATCAGGCATACAATCCTTTTATATCTCACGTGATTTTGTAATTTAAAACATTATAATTTGATGAGATTAACAATTTTGCTTTGTAAATTTTCTTCATTTTATATTATTATTTTGCACTAAATTTGTTGGTCATGTAAATTTTAATGAGAATAGCAACAGCTTTTTTGCTTTCGAAAAAAAGATAAATTTATTATGTTATTTAAATAAAATAAAGATTATACAAAAAGAAATAGAAAATGGTTAGTATATGCAAATACTAGGTTCGTCAATATCTAACGTGGTTAAATTAACTGTTCGTTCAAGAAACTAACAATTACATATCGACACACCCTACAAATACTGACCTTTTTCAAATTATCAATAAAGAAAAGATTTTTTAAAAAGCTGCCACGAAAACTAATCTTTTTAATTCTTACCACAAAAAATTTCGCGCATTTTTAAAAAAGAAGTTGCCTATAGCACCACACTACTTTACAAAAGGTGGGTGTTTACTAAAATAAGTTTTACAAATTAGATAATACTTATTTTAGTAAACACTTCTACAAGAAATGTACCGGAGATGTGTGAAATCGATTCTTTTTTACCGTACCTACTTTGCAAAATCACTCACATTTCGTGTAAAACGCATGAATTGAAATAGTTTTCGTGGTAGTTTGAAATAGTATAGTTTTTCGCGGATAATGTGAAAAAAATCAATATTCACAGGGAGCGTTGGTATACTCAAATAATTAGTTTGGCTAGACGTTTTATTATGTTATAATTATTTACAAAGTTGTACTACATTGATGTTAAGTTATTTCTTTTCATTAAATACGTAATACCCATAACAGATGCACTAGTATTATATAAAAGTATTTCATATTGTAATAATAATGCTAGTTTTATAAAGATGGCTCCGAAAAACTAAAATGGGTTTTAACAAATTGTTAATGCTAATTTATATTGAGAAAATATATTTAGAAGCATAATTATGTCGCAATAACGAGGATCAATTATGATTTGTATTAAAAACACACTTTTAATACCCACCAGTTTTACCAAATTGAAATTTAACTTGAAAAATCGTAAAACAGTAAAATCTGGTGTATGTAACATAACTTGTAAAATAAGTTGACAAACCTGAAAAATAATGTTTTTCATTTATTAACTTTTTATAATCATACTATAATAGCAGTTATTAATGACATACTTCATCTTTTAGATCATTTTGTAAAACTTGCATTTCTTGAGCTATTTGGATAGTTATCTGGGCCTACAAAGTTTTGAATGAATTAGCTTATATTTAGACCATTGATAAAATATATTTGTAGCCTTGCCTCTTTCGTCACCCTCGCAGTGGTATAAATCATAAACATGAAATTAATAGAACTATAGAATATAATCAGTACAAATGAAGTTGCATAATAGAGATTGATTGTCGCAAATCCAATGCGAAAATACTGGCGCACGTTGAAACTAAATCCGGTTATTATAATAAAGCGAATACCCATTTTAATTAGTAGCTGTTTAGCATATGTAACGTTGATTTCTTGAGAAATTTTATATAATTCCAAATGAAGCTGTCTTTTAATTAAAAAATTACATTAATTTTATAATATACATCCAATCTTATTTTTTGTTGCAAACTGTACCTCGCAGTTGAAATCAATAGCTTAATATTAGTTCCGCTCCTAAAATAATTCGTTATGTCATTAAATTAACTTTTTCTGTATTTTTTAATTTACCTTTTATCTTCAGAATAAATTTTCAATGCTTTACAAAGTAGAGTGTTAACTCTCGTGTATCTTCTTCCTACAGATCTGTGAGAAATTGAAATTATAATGAGCATTTATTATCCGTATCGTAATTTCAAACCTTACCGAATATAACTTACCTTACATAAAACACAAAAGTTAATTCCATCGCAAAATTTGAATACAGCGAAATTAATAGTGCAGTATTTTCACATAATGTTTGGAAACAATCATCACGATAACCGTATACTCCACAAAAATGACAAACAAATTGAATTGCCCAGCCGCAATAGCACGTACAAAGTATGATAATATTTGTTCTTCGTTCAGTTTCATATTGTGGAGCAAAACCAAATGTTTCTAATGTTTCATCCACGAAGGTAATTCTTTTAAAAATAACGTCCGTTTTCTTAAATAATATTCAATAATCTTTAAAATTTTATCATGAATAAATTGTACGATAACTTTAAATGGAATACCTTGTCATTTAAAAATTCCAGAACGGTTATAATGGCAGAGGCCATATTATTATTAGAGCTAATTAAATGGTAGGATAGATATGTAAGAGGTGAAATCGCTAATGTATGAATTAACAAATCTAAGTAGTAGCATATTACAATAATACAAAATTTTGTAATGGCGTAAAATATACTCATCTTCTTCCAAGTAACACCTCTTGGCATTTCAAAAACGGCTAATCCTAAAAATCGCTTAAGCCAAATCACTGGGAGAAATGGATTCTTTGCTTTATAAAGTCTATTAGCCATTATACCGCTGATATGTTTTTTTTTAATATTTTTATCAAAATTATTAACTTTAACAATTACTAATGCTCAATCCTGTTAGATTGCTTACGTTCTTAAGACTGTCGCGAGAATATCCAAATAAAATTGGCAAAGCAAAAACGGAATAATAATTGTAAAATGTAATTTTTTAAAAAGCTTTGACTATTGGGTTTCGTAAAGGTGTAAGTAATGTTTAGTTCAGCATCATGTGCACTTTACTGAATTGTAAATATGTAAGAGATCGATATATTTGAATCTTTGTCACAGTGATTGGAAATGAAAATCAACTTTTTGGTATCTCGTCATCCTTGACAACAATGATAAAATACTAAATTTCTCTATTAAATTTTCGTTTATTCTATAGTAATCTTCTGCTTTTCATTTAAAATCATGGAACTTCATTAGAGACTTTATTACCGGCAAATTAAGAAGACCAGTAAATTAAAAGTATAGTGTTTTTTTTAATTTTTAGGATGATTTAAATAAGTTGCAAGGGTTCTTCTGAAAGTTAGTAAAACGTCAAACAAATTTGTCAGTATCTCCGGTAAATAGGATAAAAAAACAAAAAAAAGTGATGAAAGAATAGTTATTTTTATAAGTAAACAATTTATTTTGTCATAATTATTTATAAACTTGTTCTATTATCTTCTATTAAATAAACAACATTTATAACGGATTCGCTGCTATTATTTAAAACTTTTTCGTATTGCAACAATAATGCTAGTTTCACTAAGATGGCGCCGAAAAACTGCAAAATAAATTAAACAATTTATTAATACTAAAATCTTCAAAATTTCAATAAATAATCGAAAATATTACACAACATTTACGTGTAGTAATACGAAATGGATTAAAATACTATTGTAGCTAACTTTTGCATATTAGGTAGATTATTTTAGTACATACGATTTAAAAGAAATATCAGTGTAATACCTACCAATTTTACAAAATTGAAATTTAAATTAAAAAATCCTAGAACAGTAAATTTTGGTATATGCAACATAATTTGCATCGTAAGCTGACTAATCTGAAACGTAAATTTAAAGTTATAGTTTCATTTAAAATATTAAACTAATTAACTCCAAGTTGCGAATGTTGTACAATAAAAGACGTTTAGACAAGAATGATCCTTTTTTTTTTAAATATTAAAAATTACATATTACTTAAGTTTTTAAATCTTTATTGATGTGGGTACATACTTCGTCATTTACATTATTCTGGACTTGAATTTCTTGAGCTATGTAGATAGTTTCTTGAGACTAAAGTATTATTAAAATACGTAACTTGTTAATAATTATAAAAAAGTTGAAAATATTTTACCTTTTTAATGACTTTCTCAATCGTATAAATCAGGTACATAAAATTTATACAGCTATAGGTAATAATTAGTAGAAATGAAGGTATATAATACATATTAGAAGATGCGTATCCAACGCGATAATACTGGTAGACGTTATAGCTATACCCGGCAATTGAAATAAATCGAATAACCATTTGAAATAATAGTTGTTTAGCATATATGACATTGATTTCTTGAGAAATTTTAAATAATTCCAAATGAAGCTGTCTGTTTTGATAATAAAAATTATATTAATTTTATAACACATGTGATAGCAATTCTTACTTTCCTTTACCTCGCAGTTGAAATTATTAGTTTGATATTAGTTCCACTCCTAAAATAATTCGATATGTAATTAAATTACTTTTTTTATATTTTTGATTTACCTGTTATCTTCAGAATAAATTTTCAATGCTTTACAAAGTAGAGTGTTAACGCTCGTATATCGTTTTTGTAACAATCTGTAAAGTTGATTTTATTAGATGTATTTACAAAACATTTTTAAACGTATAATTTTGTTAATACATTCTATACCTGAGAAATAAAGCAAAAGTTAATTCCATCACAAAATTTGAATAGATCGGTATCATAAGTGAAATACTTTCACACATCAAAATGAAATAACTGTAACGATATTGGTAAACCGCACATAAATGAAAAACAATTTGCAATGCCCATCCAGAACAGAATACGCAAAGGATGCGAATATTTTCTTTACGTTCAGTATTGTATTGTGGATTGAGACCTAATGACTCTAATGTTTCGTCCACAAAAGTAATTCTTTCACAAATAGTATCTGTTTTCTTAAATAATTTTTAATCAAAAATTCATTGATTGTAAAGTAATTTTGTGATATATGAATATTTTTCAATTAGATACCTTATTATAATAGATGTCCATAATAGCCATCAAATTAGAAACAATATTGTTAGTAAAATAGATGAAATTATATATCATATATGTAGAAGCTGCCACGGCTACTGCATGATTTTCATGTGTTAAGAGGTAATAGCTTGAAAGAATTGAAATAAATTTTATTAAGGCAAACATTATACTGAACATTTGCCAAGGGCATCTTATTGGCATCTCAAATATGCCCAAGCCTAAAATTCTTTTAAGCCAGATAACAGGGAGTAAGGCTTTTTTTACGTTATTAAGCCTGTTATACATTACGTGACTAATTAGCGTTTTAAAGAAATTATTAAGTTTTTAATTATATTATCTTAAAAATAACGAATTTATAACCCGTATAGACCGCTCACACTTTTAAGACTAGCAAAAGTATGCAAATCAAATCAGTAAAACGAAATTTACAAGAGTAATAGCAAAATTTCATTTTGTAGAAAGCTTTTAATATGGAAACAAATAAGTAATGTTAAATAATACCTCCTGCATGAAATACACTGTACTGGTTGGTTAGATAAATATGAGCTCAAAAACAGTATACAATTTGACACTATTAAATCTACATAATATAAAATCGCTTACCTACAGGTCAGGGTGACATCGTGCTTTTGCAATCTATCACCCTGACCCGCAGTACTTCAATTATTAGTTATAATCGCTAATTTCTGTATAATTTATCACTTGTATTACTTAATAAATTGTCTGTTTTTTCGTTTGAAACGACTGAAAATAAATAGCTTTAATTTAAAAATTATAGAGGAAATCGTAAATTACAAGTATATTCTTTTGATATTAGTTAAGGTAAAGTTTATTATCAAGTATATATATAAAAAGGTCATTGAATTAAAATATTCAAAATTAATAATTTGAATGCAGAAGTATCTATACTTTCCTGTCTGTAACAACAGACATAATTGTAAATTGAATTTGACTTGCCTAACGTATCGTGTCCTAAGTCACGTTTATTTCTATAAAGTGTCGTTTGAGATTATCCCCACTTTTCATTCGCCTTCAATAGTTTCCTTAAAACCAATATTCGCACGGCTTTTCAGTATACCACTGCTACTTTAATTTCTAACACTTTATTTGCTGAAAAAAGTTTCTTTTTAATCGAAATACGTGGTCTTTGTGTTCGAAAATATAGTAATCGATAAATTACATGGTTTTCCATTAACTTTATTTTTTGAGAAATTTTAATATTGATTTGTTTACACTTATAAATATGGAATACGATACACCAATATCGTCGTGTGACGGTACTTACTAATAAGATTTTGTGTATTTAGAATGACTTTGACATAATACTAGATGTGTTTAGATTACTTAAATGTTTTTATCATAACATATAAATAAAAATGAAAGGCAACTTCTGTAACTAAGTTAAACGAAACAAAATTGTAAACAATTTTTTGTGTATGTTGTAGATGTATCCAGTACGTATACCAGAAAACGAAAATTAATCGGTAGCGATGAAGGTACAGTTACTTTTAAGAAATTTTATTTATAAAATCGTTCGTTAAATGTTTTTCTTTATAAAATTTTTTGTGCAATTGCAGATGATAGTGAATCAGAAAATCCTTCAAAAAAAAGTAAATGGAATTTTGTTTTAGAACAAGAATGTCCAAATCAAACAGCTGAGGATGATGAGTCTATTCACAGTTACCAGAGCAACGAGACAGGTGATTAATGAAATCCATTTAAGTTAACTTATAATCAGAAAAATTACGTTTTTATACGTTTGTTAGTCACAGCATTTTGTTTTGTTTTTCAGTAAGAGCTTACGACACACCTGACACCTCGTATTCGGATGATATTCAGCCTTTAACGAGAACCGATAGCAGCGAGTTCGTAGGCGAATTAGAAGTGGCCGACGACGTGGTTGAAAACAATAGTTTGTCCAACACCTCAGTATCAGAACCTCAGGTAATTTCATTAGACATAATATTAATGTAGTTTTGTGACTTAATTATATCTAATTGTAATTCACTTATTATTTCCTAGGATGTTACAAGAATTAAGGTGGTAAAAATTGAAAAAAATAATTCTGAAATTTCGATTGATTTGAGTGACCAGTCAAGTGATTCGTTAGATTCAGAAGAAAAATACACGCATTTCCGACTTTGCGTAAACTGCTGGAAAGAAAACGACAATGAGTGGTTTCAGTACTGCAGTCAATGTTTTAAGGTAAAAGATACTTAATTCTCAAAAAGGTGATTTGCTGTCCATTTAATTGATAGTGTATTGTATGCTTCAGAAAAAGAAATCGAATCGTCCAACTCACCAGCGGAGGCTGAAACGAGCTTCAAATACAAATGTGCAAAGTAAAGTGACTAACAGCAACAACAACGAACTTACTCAAATTCAACAACCCAGTGGTGAAGGAGAGAACTCCACTTTGAAGGATCCGTGTTCTATCTGTTTCAATCAACCAAAAAATGGTGTATTTGTGCACCTGAACGTTATCCACAGAAACTATTGCTATGAGTGCGCCGTAAAGGCTTGGGAAACAAATTTACGCCGCTGTCCGATCTGTATGCAAAAAGTTTCAAGAGTCCACAAAGATGTTTATTTTTCGTAAACACTTTGGTAATTTTTTCTTTCATAAAAAAATTTGTATATAGTCGTGTACAAAATTGTAAAACGTTATTTTGTAATCATCTTTTTTTCAAAAGATTATTGTAATATCTATTTTGCTCTACCTTGTAAATTTCAAGTTGTACTGAAAATAGACAAAATGCCTTTAACTATAAAATTAAACACCTAATTTACAATGCTTCAAAATATCTGCTTATTTAATGGTACATAAAAATAACTAATTCTGTTATGATGTTATTTTAATGCATTATGTATCTAAACCTTCAACATTAGGCATTTATTTATGAATTTAAATTTATGTAAGTTTCAAAATTAAAATGGGATTATATTTTTTTGATGTATATTTTATAAAAATAAATTATGATCTTCAAAATTAGATTAGTGTATTTTTTATTTGCGACTTAATTGATTTAACATATTTTGTAACTTAATTAAACTATATAATATTTACGTTTATATTCCATATATATACATGAACGCTAATTCTTATTACTATAAAAATTAAAATAAATCAAATCAAATAATTATTTTCGATTATCTAAAAAAATCTCACGCCAGAAACAGTTTAGCGCATTACACACATTTTCGGTAGTTATAATTATTAAACTAGTATTTACAAATTATCTTTTAGATAATATCAAAACTGGGTCTCAAAAAGGCTTATCTAATATCTAAATACGCTGAATTGAGTATCAAACAAATTAAAAAAGAATACCAAAAGTTCAATTTGATTCAACTTTCCGTGTCTTTTTCTTTTTGCACCCATTCTCCAAATTGCGAGGTAGAATAGGAACAACTTGCTAGAGGCTCTTCCGTGCGAACTGCGGTCATCGTCACAACGATATTTTGCGGTGCAATCATCTCTGGTTTTTTATCTCCTGGTTCTTCCTCGTCCGATGATTTTTCAGGGCTGAAATGAGACATTGGAAAATTAGTTATTTTGAACATTTTTCTTTTAATTTCTATTTCCTACAATACTAATGACTATTAATAATCAATCTAATTGTTTAAAAAAAAACTATTTCAATAACTTTTAATAAAACAGTTATCGAATATAATTGTGGTTCAATAACGATTTGCGATGTATATTATAAAAGTGTATTTTCAAAGTGTACGCGTGGGGCTCAGCGTGGCTTAGTCGGTAGAGCGTCGGCTTTCGAACCTACATGTCGTGGGTTCGAGTCCGGGCAGCTCTTTCCACAGTCTGCGCGTGAGTTCCCTCGCAAGTCTAAATACACTCGAGAGAGCGTCGAAAATGGCTTGAGAAAAATAAAAACAAAAACATACCTTTCGGGTTTTTTAATCCGCCCCTTCCTTCTCGTCGATTCCACCTGAATCGACGAATTTAACAGCACCTGAGCTGCTGCTTCAGGTACCATTCCTTTCTTCTTCACAAGGCTGTCGAATCTTTTCCTCAGCAAGTGGCATTGGAGTTTGTTGGTCCCGAACTTGGACGTTACCCACGTTCTCACAGTCGACTCGGTCAACCCAAGGTCTTTTCCAATTTTCGTGAAACTGTATCCTTGGATCCACAAGCCGATTATGTGTTCCTTGTATTCCTTGGAGTAGCGAACGCACTCGCGTTTCAAGCCTCGTCTCAATTGCTGAAGCCGAATCTCGCTGTACTTCGCGCTCAGATCTTTTAGTTTTTGGGGCAATTCGATCTCGTCGCTGGATCGTTTGGCTTTTTTAACATTTTTCTTAGCACTGGGTCCTGCGGAAGGTTCCACCTTGACTTCCTCTACACTGGATTTTTGGGATTGTTCTATCTTGTCTTCCTCTACACTGGATTTTTGGGATTGTTTCATCTCGTCTTCCTTTGCACTGGATACTTCGTATACTTCCATCTCGTCTTCCATTGCACTGGATTTTTTAGTAATTTTCATCTCGCCTTCCATAGCACCGGATACTTTAGGCGTTTTCATCTCGCCTTCCATAGCACTGGATACTTTAGGCGTTTTCATCTCGCCTTCCATAGCACTGGATACTTTGAGCATTTTCATCTCGCCTTCCATAGCACTGGATACTTTGAGCATTTTCATCTCGCCTTCCATAGCACTGGATTCTTTAGTAATTTTCATCTGTCCTTCCATTGCGATAGATGGGATCGGTGTTAGAGCACTGCTGGTGAACTACGGATAACTTTACCCTGAATCTGTCCAAAAACGAACTGATACTTTGCGAGACTTCAAAGCTCTATTTAACCGTTTCGCACGGACCCCGTTCGTTAGGGGAAGCAATTGATCGTCGTAGAGAAGGGATGAACCCACGCTATGGAATTGATGCCTGCTCGATCTTTTCAGGTAATAACGTTTATTGCCGAAGCCCTGTCGGCCGGGGCGAAAGAGTATCGTTAATTTGTGCATGGAATACGTGCAATTTTTGAAGAGACAGAGGCTTATACCTGAGCCGAATGACAAAGACATCCTCTTGTAAATTTAATTTGTCCCTCGGCTATGGTACACGTATACCCACGTCATATTCGTGTGCATTTCGGTGAAATTATGCTGGAGTTATAAAATGTTATTCGAGAAGACTCTTGCATTTCACTCAACCCATTACATATTGTCTTATGCTAAATCCGGGGCAAGTGCGGCGGAAAACGAACTATTGGAGGTGGGACATGTCCAAAAGAAGAAAATACATCTGCCGTTTATTATTTCTTTTGCCATATATGGAGCTAATGAGAAATTTCGTTCTGTCACAACACGAAATGGGATTTATCCATGCGTTGTATAATAAAATTTATATCTATAACGCTTTTGCACTCACAATTTTAACGCCGACGGAAAATATCAGAGATATTTCTGTATGATTCTTGTCGTATATCAAATGGCGCTCTTTTAGTTTCTTGAAATAATAACTTTTTTGTCAATTTGTTTAAATTATTTTTATTGTTTAAACGAGAAAAGAATGTATTTTTTAGCGAGGTTAGTCTTCAGATAAGTTTTCAGGCTTGAATTAGATGTCTAAAACATTAGCACTCAAACTCGCATCTTATCCTGCTGTCCTAGACTTTGTATGGGATGTAAAAGAAAGACATGCTTTTAATTCTTTTAAACGGGCGCAATATGGACATACATAAGTATATTATTTATAGTTTTTGAAAGACTCGGTGTTTATACGTAAAAAATCCCGTGCGGCAGCCACGTATGAGGGCTGAACCTTTATACTTTATCGTTTAGAAAATAATAATTCAGCGTGTCGTGCGAAAATTTAATAAAAAAATTATAAAGAGATATAATGTCAGTTGTAACTGTTTATCTTACAAGATAATCCATATAGTAATAATTATAGTTGCTTAGATACGATGTAAAAATTATTTAAGGAATGTATTTAATAAATTAGGCAACAAAGAGCTTCGTTTTTTATTCAACAATTGGAAAAGTAATTATATATTCAATCCAAATTTCTAAATTTACAAGATTTAACTTTTCTTTTTTCTCATAGGACGATAATTGTTTCCTTGTTTGGCTTGCAAATAAAAAAAAATTAAGTACCTTAATTATCGGCATTACTACGACGCTTCAATTGCATACTTATTTAATCGCTTATAATTGGCTTATTTAACTTAAATCTAAGTTTCATATTCAGCTAGAAACTCAAAAAAACACAAGACAACGCAATTTGGTGTTTTAACGAAACAATAGTATATTTCGATACTAGTGCGTGAAAAATGATTTGCTGACGATTGAGAATCATTTTTTACACGTGTATCGAACAATATTTTTCGCAACGGCGTGCGCGGGGCGCAAATCCACGCACGCGAGCGTTTAGCGAGCGTGCGTGGATTTGCGCCCCGCGCACAATTTCGAAAACTCAATTCCATTATGAGGAAGAATAAAACAAGAAAACACATT
The DNA here is from genome assembly GCA_030522585.1 of Anagyrus pseudococci. NCBI lineage: Eukaryota > Metazoa > Arthropoda > Insecta > Hymenoptera > Encyrtidae > Anagyrus > Anagyrus pseudococci. The sequence goes on from JAPYYQ010000065.1 coordinate 121,448, forward strand.
TGCTCATTTTTTCTCAATATTTATCATTATCCTTTAAAATGGCAATAAATAAAGTGGCGTCCGATAGCGTCCTTAAATATTAGCAATCAATAATTAACTGATAAAAATAATTACAAGGATGTTTGTTTTTCGCTAATACAACGAATAGCGTTGTTATTTTCAAAGGAAAAGCGCAATAGCCAGTTTTACGGTATTTTTATAAAACAAGTAAATACGTATTCTTTTAAAATTTTTTTCGCAGATTCGAATGGAAAAATTTGATTTTCGAAATACCATTGTTTATACAATTTATTGCAAAAAAACAATTGAATTAACAAAAGAAATAACGAGAATATTTTGTCATTCCCAACGAATAAGCAGAGACTATCCAAACTCCCTGCGAAAAAGAGCTACATTTAAAATTGCCGTGAATAACTATTACGTTTCAATTTCCCCTCAAATAAACATACCTTTCGCAATCTCGCCGCGAATAAGCATAGCTTCTTCAATTCTTTTTCAAGATGAATCTTCCTGCTACTTACCGCATTTCCATCCATTTTGAGAGCTATCTTTAAATCTAATGTTTTATAACATTATAACATATTGCTTTTAAATATCGGCAAGGATTTGTCTTGACAGGGACCTATTGAAATTTGTTTCTCCGCAGTCAAATCTCAATCGTATGCTTATTCGCAGCGAGATTGAAAAGTATGCTTTTTCGCTGCAAATGCGTCAATTGTAACGTTATTCGCTGGGGACGTCGATATGTGGAGGTAATTGCACTATTGTTGCGGGTTGCTGCTCTAAATTTACTACGAAATAATAAATTTAAAGTAGTAATTTGAGAATGGTTTAACACAAATCTTAATAGAAATTTTTAATTTGGCTAAAAAAAATATTCAAACTTTTTTACAATACATTTCATTAAAAATCACACGTATATTACGTAGGTACAAAAGTGTAGCGCGCCTTTGCCGTGATTTTTGAACTATTAGTACACATTAAAGATGGCCGACGACGAGTTCGATGGCGACGAGTAAGTGCAATAAATAAATGAATTATTTGTTTAAAATACAAATGGTTTCGGAAACGCTTGTGAGGTTTAGTTTATTTAAGTATTACAAACTTAAAAATCAAGAAATAGTAGATTACGTGTTAGATTCTAAAACGTTATGGTTACTTTAATATTCATAACCTCATTATTTTGTCTAATAAAATTGTAAATATTTTATTATTTTAAATTCAGTTCAAAGTTAAGAATAGAATTTTGTTAATTTAAAAAAAAATAAAAATTTTTCTGTAATGTACGTTTTAAATTGGATACAATTAGTAGAATTTGTTGAAGATTAAAAATCAAATTTAAAAGCAATAAAACACACTTGATAATGTAAAATATAGTTTTCACATGTGTAAATAAAATAGATCTAATATTTACATAAATTTTTGTTTTTATAGTGTCGCAGATGAATTTGATGATGTTGAGGAAGATGATAACATTGATATGGAACAGCCAGAAGATGAGGCTGAAAATTTTGAAATTGTTCCAGTTAATGAAGCTGCTGGAGGTGTTCAAAAAAGTAAAAGGATCACAACTTGTTATATGACAAAGTAAGTTTTTAAATATCAAGAGTTAAGTTTTTATCTATTTTTTTGTTTTTTCTTTACTGATGCTTAATTTTTTTAACAGGTATGAAAGAGCACGTATACTAGGAACAAGAGCATTACAAATAGCCATGTGTGCTCCTGTAATGGTTGAACTTGAGGGTGAGACAGATCCTTTGCAAATTGCAATGAAAGAATTAAAGCAGCGAAAAATTCCTATAATCATCAGACGATTTCTACCAGATCACAGTTATGAGGATTGGGGTATTCACGAATTAATTATTATTGACCATTAATAATTAGTACATAAGTTTAGGACGTAATTTTTTAAATGTTGTCTTGTAGTTATAGATGTCAAAATAATAAGATATGTATAAATTTGTGAAAAATTTTTTATTTAATGCTTATTATGAAAAAAATGAATAAAATATGTTAAATATTTAAATATCAAAAAATGATGGTGATTTATTTAGAAAAAATAAATTATTTAATTGGAACATTTTTTAAAGTATCGGCAGTAAGGTTTTCATTACTGGGTGTAAGTAGAGGATTGCCACTCCAACAAGCAATTCCCTTGTCATTTACAACAAGATCAACCTACAAAAAATGAAAGTTGTAGTAAATAGTTGAACAAAATATAAATTTATAATGTGTTAAAAAAACATACTTGTAGTTTTTCCCAAACTTTCTTCTTTGGATTTAGAACATCATCAGGATTTCCACTTTCGTAACCCTCAATAACTACTCTGTCTCCAGGTTTACTACTTGCTGGTGGTTTCAAAGGTTCAACTGCTTTTGTAGGTTCATCACTAAAAAGTATATAAGAGTTAAAAGAAGATAAAATAAAATTATAAACATTTTAGATCACTCAAATACTTACACAGAAGCACATAAAACCATCCCATGTGATGCAATACCTCTAAGATTAGCTGGTTTTAAATTAGCTAAGACCACAACCATTCTATCTTTCATTTCCTCAATTGGAACATAGTTTACAAGGCCACTAACTATAGTTCGAGGCCCAGATTCTTCTCCCAAATCAATTTTTTCTACGTATAAACTGTCTGCATCTGGGTGCCTCTGTACATCAACTATTTTTCCTACTCTGATATCCAGTCTAGAAGGAACTACTTCCTCTGCTACTGGTTCTGTAAAATTATAATTTTTTTATGTTTCTATATAAAATTAAAGAAAATTTTTTTCTGTAAGTAAAAAATATTACTTTGTTTTTGTGGAGGTGGATAAGCTTTTGCACTAAGTGACTTCAATTTTGGATCATTTGAAAACTCTTTCCTTATGGGGTCTAATAACTTATTTATGTATATTTCCACAGCATTCTTTAAATCTCCTGGATGAATTTCTTCTTTAGCAAAAGCACTTTCTAAGTCTTCATATTTATCAAAGTAATATAAAATTCAAAAGATTATTCATTATTCTTAATAAAAGTGTCTAAATGTATTACCAAATTCAGCAGTTCTAGGTATAACATATTTTTCTCCTTCTTTTAACAAAGGAAACAGTACAGATTTAGAGAAAGAAAGCAATCCATTATCTGTAATATTTCCTGGTTCACAGAATGCTTTTTTTAATTTCTTTTTAACTGCTGCTGCATTATCCAAAAGATCTATTTTGGAATCTTCCTCTGAGGAGGACATTTTTGCTCCAGCTAAACCTGGGACTAAAATAATTTGACCATAAATAATCAAAGCCATTTATAATATTTTTTTTTGAAAAAATATTTTCTAATACTTACTCATAGGATTCATTAAATGAATACGTTTTTCATATCCCAAAGATGGCAAGTATTTTTCAGCAAAAGTAAAAATTTTCCTCTGATCAACTCCTCCAAATTGAGCATCTACTTTTAAGTATTCTTCATCTAATGCTTGAAGACCAGGGTACATTAAACCAGACAACAATGGGTTCGCTACTTGTTTTACCACCTCAGCACCAGCTTTCTTTGCATCATGCTCAGTTACAATAGAACTAAGTCTGTAGACATCTAAAGTGTACTCTCTGAAAATATAAAAATAAGCCAATAAATACTCCAAGCCTTGTAATAATAAAAATTAAAGAAACTTAACTACTTACTTAGATAATTGGTAATCAGTTCCTTTAACAAATTTTAATTTATCCAATGGAACATCAATAGACCTCAACATTGCTTTTATCGCAGCTTCATAATACTGTGTCCTGAGTTGAAGCAGCTCCCACGGAGCCTTCATATTGTCAAGATAAGCATGCAGATCCGCAAAAAGAATAGTGACCTCAGCACCACCCCTTAAGAAATCAGCAATTTTTGTCATTGGAGTAAAGTATCCAATGTGAGGCTTGCCGGTTGTAGCAGTACCCCAGTAGATCTTGAGATCCCTTTGTTTCAAAACTGTTTTGATCTTGTCATCTCCGAGCCATTCAGCCAGATTCCTTGTGATCAGGCTGTACTTTTCCTCCCACGTAAGTTCACCCATTGTTGCCTTATTGCTGTAAAAAGCAAAGCAGTGACTTTGTTTATTCTGAATCACAAAAGCAGGATTAAGTGAGAATTGACTAGAAACGACACATCTGTTTAAAGTGCCAAGATAATTGAAGGAGCATCTAAAAAAACTGTATCTCATCATTGAAATGGGAAAACCTAAAAACAAAGTGATCTTCTATTTTCAAACTTTACCAGCCAGTCGCGAGAGATACAATGCGTTCGGGGCAATTGTAATCACGAGCTTAATATCGCGTACGTCCAACAGATTTGCAGATCTCAAATTTTTCAATGGAAAAGCAGCAATAACCGATTGATTCACGCATGCGCGCCTAAGCCACGTGCTGCAAACTCGTCGTCCTCTCGTTTTGTCCTAAAACGCGAGATAACCGGTGAATCACACCTGCGAATTTTCGGACTGCAAGTACACCGAACAATCGACAGCCGTTAGATTCGCATTTGTTATCGCAGCTGCTCCAGATGGCGAGTTTTCGGAGCAGTTCGAAAGAGTTGCCGGCTGGGCGCGCAGGTGACATCAGCTCTTTGAAAAATCCCGAAAATTTCGCTTAATTTTCTACCTGTTAATTCGAGGGGCTGATGCAACACTGAGATCGCGGCGCTTGGGTTCGGGAGCACGTGGGGGGCTTTACGTATTACAGGGAAATGAATGTTTTTACCTTCGAGCTCCAGCCAGCAGCTGTCGAAAATGTGCAGAGCAGACGCTGCGTGAAAAAGTGAGAGGGAGAAAGAGAGAGAGAAGAGGACCGCGCCACCCCCACCTCGTACACACCGGGCGGCGACGAGGCGCGCGGCGCGGCTTTTAACGCTCGTATGTGTATATATATATAGAATGTATATGGGTGTGGGTCTACGTCACTACGTGTGTGTGCAGGTGCACACGGGCAGCCAAAAGCACAGCTGTGGATTTCGTGACAAGGGGCGCTGCTGCGCTGCTGCTTCATGTTCTTCTTCACGATGCGCCGGCGCCCCCCACCTACAACCGCGTGGCAGACGCAAACGCCCCAAGAATATATAAAATATTATTTGTGCGAGAGAGGAGCCGCAGCCCAAGGCAGAGAGAGGCTCTTTGTAACCTCTACACACTTACGCGAATATTCTCGATAAGCTGGGCTTATCGCGTCCTGCTGCTCTGTTTTTTTTTATGTATGCTCCGAGCTCACCCGAATCCTCCGATCTATCTGACGACTTTTAACTTTACGCACTCGCTGGAAGTGGATATTTTTATTTGGAAGTTATATATAGATTTTCGGAGGAAATATCTGGAGTTTGTTGTTGACGATGCGACGCCGGAGTTTTCAAGGTCTACATACCAGCTTGTAACTGTTATGTTTGGGAATTCCTTGCGACGTCGTCTGGTCTTTGTTATCAAGTACCTGCTGTAACACTGATTATTCTGGAATTTGACAATGACACTGTAAGTTCTTTGTTTTTTTATTTTTGTGTTGACTGTTGTTTTTTTTTCTTTTTTGAATAATTAGAATTTTTTAAAACTTATTTTTGTTTGTAAAATAATTTGTACTATATTAAGAATTACTTGTTTATTTTAGAAATCCATATAAAATTAAAATACCAAAACCCACACCTGCCCAACCGTGCCTAACAATTTCAGAAGATCAAGATCTGGATATCGCTGTACATAGGATTATTCAGTGAGTGATAATGTAAAGAGAATTTTAGCTTGGAAAAAAATTAATTTATTTACTTTTTAGTGTATTGCAAGCATCTGAGCGTATGATCAAAGCAATGAAAAAATATTTGGGTGCAATAAAAAATTTAGATGAGGCAGATCGGCACTTGACCATGAGTTTAACTTCATGTACATTAGTTCACAAGGATGATGAATTTAGAAAGATAATTGAAGATTACCACTCTGTAACATCTCAGGTAATTATTTTCAGAAATGCTTTCCTCACTGCCTGATTTTATTAATGCAAAAATGTTTTTTTCATAAAGATGGGAGAAACAGTTAATATGACAGTTGCAGATTGTCAAAAGACATTCATTGAACCTCTGGAAAAATTGTGTAGAGAGTTTGTTAAAATTAAAGATGCTTTACTTAAACGAGAAGAATTAGTTAGCACTTGGAAAACTTCATATGCTAAGAAGAAAAAATACCAGGATAAGAGAGAGAAAACAGCAACAATTCATGTCAAATTAGAAAAAGAACGTAAAATTGAAGAAGCAGCTGCAAAGGAGCTTAAAGCATACCATGCAAAATTACTAGTAGAATTGCCAAACTTTTTAGAAAAACGCCTTGAGTATTTAAAGCCCACTGTACAAGCCCTCATTGCCATTCAAACTAATTATTATGGAAATGCTACAAAATTGTTTACTCAATTAATGCCAGAAGAGAATGCTTCCGCATCTCCCAGTAGAAGTGTTGGTACTAATGAAGAATTCCAACAAGCTATTAATGCACAGTTTAGTCGCATTAAAAATTTGACTATTGTGAGAAGTGATTAACTTTTTAGTATTTTTTAAAAAATGTTAAACTTTTAATATTCAAATGTCATATAACTGTGAACGTATAATTGGTAGGATTTGAAATCCTAATCAAATTCTTCCTTTTAGTGTAAATTTCTTAATCAATTGTTGTACAATGAAAAATGATCTATTTTTATATACAAAAAAAAGTATTTTTATAAAAGAAAATATTGTATCAATATTATACTATTGATCTGTTTTATTATATATGTACATATTTATATATAAAGCTTTTTTACTTTTTAGTTGTAAGGACGGTTTTGTAAATAATATAAATATTAAATTTACATGAAAAATTATTAAATATTACGTTCAGAGTGTTTCTTTTGTCCCAACAATTTTTATTTTTTCAACAAAATATTCAGTGTTTCTTTTTCATAAACAATTGATAAAAAAAAGTATAAAAATTTACCAATTGTAATGAAAACTTTATTTATCAGTTTAAAAATTCATTAATATTTTCAATGGACTGCACATTTCAAAAGAAGCATGAACATATAAAAATTACGATTACTCGTGACGTATTACGTCATGCCCGGAATTGGCGTCTCTTTCGATGCGGCGGCGTTGCATCAGATCTAGATTTCAAAGATAACATAAAAACTTATAGAACATTGATTAGATAAATTTTTTCACTAAATTACATAAATTTAATGACGCAGCCTTTTTCTTTATACTTTAATTAAAAAATGCAATTTAAAACAATAGTAATATTTTTTATCATTTTTACTAATTTGACTGTAATACTATTAAAATTTCTACTTATTCTTTTTCATGCATCTAACATTATCGGATAGTAAAACGATAAAATAAATCAGTAGCCTGGGGTGGCTCAAAGATTAACGTCCGATGTCTGTTGGCTGAGTCATTGTACTAGCCCTTACGTAGCCAAAAACCGTTCAATAAATTCCAAATTATATTGGAGACGGGCCAGAAGACAAAGTGAATCGAGTTATACTTTTGCAAACACCCTTTTAAACATTTTTTTTTCCAATTGTTATAATTTCAACAATGTAATATCAAATATCTATAAATAATTTGATTGTCAACTCTGATATGTGTAAAAAAGATAACAAAAGTGATTATCATTCAATTAAAGTTTACATAATTTTTCTTCCAAACTCGCAGAAAATAAATCGCTAATGCTCAAGTTACAATAATTATATTTTAATACGTATCTTGGCCTACTTAGATATTTCACGTAAGCTCTGTATAGGAAGCAAGCGTACCCTCAATATTTTAACGAAGCTCAAAGCCTTACACGCGTCTATAGCTACGACGGAAAGTCAATAAACACGGCAACCTACAGTGAAACATCATAAATTTAACCAAAGTACGCGTATGGCGTTAACGAACCGCGCAACAGAGAAAAAGCTGACGAAAAAAATTCAATATCCCGCAGTGGCTGATGTTATTGCATCAGCGTGACTCACAATCAACCGTCAATAGCTACTGCTCATTTGATTTTTCCTGATCGTTTAATTAGAATCTCTTCTCGTTCGATATCCGCAAAAAAGAATAAAAGTAAATAAACAAAAGAAAAAGAAAGAAATAAAGAAACACGAAAAGCAAGCATTTACCAGGCTAAATATTTCATGAGTTCATAACTGTAACGACATGTAGCTAAAATCGATATATGCCAGAAGCCTAACAATACCGCAAAGTACTAAAACTTCCCTCGCCGAGGCATATACACTCAACGGCCGAGGTAAAATAAGAAGAGGGACGGAGAGAAAGAAAGAAAGAAAGAAAGCGCGCTCGCGGCTCGTTCGCGCGTAAAAAGTATCATCAACGGGGCAAATTCGAAGTTCCGCGGGGCGTCGATGTCCGCGTCGCCGGGGCAACGCTCGCGCGTCACAATAACCGGAGCGACCAATGGCAGCGAACCACCTGGCTCGACCGCCATCTCGAACGAATGAGAAGCCGGAGTCGGAAGTTCCTCGCTCCCCCACCAGCCGAAGCTGGTGTTCTTTTAGAAATTCGTCAGTCCGTAGTGGGTTGCAGACCAGGAGTGCGATGTGTTGCATCAGCCTTCGAAAGCGCGGCCTTTTCCGCATGACGAAATTTCCCGAGGTGTATCAGGCCGAGTAGCCGAGCCGGAGAGCAGAACAGTCTCGTTCGCCGTGCCGAGCGGATGCGCTTTACGGTGCGCAGGTGAAAACAAGAGAGACAACTCGCTATCGAAGCTACCGCATGACAGAAGCCATGAGCAGCCCCGGCCTCAAGAGCCTCATCATCACCCTGCCGGCCAAGAGCCTTGCCAGGGCGACACCCGCTGTCGCGACTATCGCCAAGGCGGCGAAAGCCCAGCAGTTGAGCTTCGCCGCGGCTCCCATACTCGTCGACAAGATCAAAGTCGAGACGGGCGCTGCGAGGATACAGAGCGCCAGCCCCAAGCATATGGAACAGCGAGTCGGCCTGCCGATCGGCTTGCCGCCCGAGGCGATGCTGCTCAAGCAGGAGCAGCTACCCGTCACGCCCAGGGGCAAGAAACGAAGACTCGATCATCTGACATGGGAGGAAAAGCTACAGAGAAAGTGAGTTGAATCATTTTTCCCTTTCGATATGCTGCTCTTCTACGACGAGTGTACAATGCTCGCGCGGAGGCGTAGTCTAGAACCTTCCATTATCTTATCCGCTCGCACTCGCGCCGTTTCCCGGATGCTTCGCAACGGTACTTTTTACGGGACGCTGTGTATGACTCTGATTTCATCAGACAACTCACGTGGGTTATTACTGTTATTGTTTTGGGTGTGGGCGAATGACCTTTTCTTCCGACACAGTTCTGTACTGCATGACGCAATTATGACGTCACTCGAGGCATTCGAAAAACTGTTCACCTTATAATTTATGCTGCTCGCGCATTTCTAGCTTTTTACCTGTTTTTTGCGAACTGTTACAAATAATATTGAATATTTTTATTATTTATTGTTATTATTATCATCTATTGATATGTTTATTGGACGTATTTATCCAAAAAAATTTTAATTACTTCAATGTAAACAATGCAAAGATAATAAATTAAAATTTATAAATGAAATCAAAAGTATTAATTTTATCATTTTTTTGTTCTTTTTCAGAAAACTAAAGAACAGAGTAGCAGCACAAACGTCGCGCGATCGAAAGAAGGCCAAGTTGGACGAGCTGGAAGATTCTGTGAGATTATTGCAGGAACGTAACGAGCAGTTGATGGAAGAATGCGCGAGCTTAAGAGCGCGAAATGAGTCGCTGGTCTCCGAGGTGACGCAGCTGAGGCGAAACGAGGAGAAAGCCGCGGAGTCGAAGTTGACGCGGGAGCCGCAAGTCTGCTCGCAGTGTCAAGCTCGTGTCGACTGCACTGTACCTACGCTGGGATCAGCAGTATCCCCGATTAACCCTCTGCAGCAGGGTGGGACAGTGCAGCAGGCACAAGCTCTGACGCAGCCGAGCGCGAGCGTGCTCCTGAAGATTCTGACGCTCTGCCTCCTCTCGAGGATCTATTCAGCGAATTCCAAGGGGACGAGTACATCGAGCGACTCGAAGAGCTGGCTGAAAGCCTTATGCGAGAAGTTGCCGCTGAAGTGGAAGCAAGCTCTGCTCAACGACCTGAACAGGTGAGGCCTCTAGATACGATGAAATATGCACGACTAACTGTACTATGTCAGCTTGGAGACGTAAGATGCTTATGTCCTTGGTTTATCTTTTTTTGCAGACTACAGCCGAGAAAGAAGGAACTGGTGAACTTGGCGTTGCAGAAGAAGTGGTGGGGCAGGCACCAGGAAATGTGGAAGCCGATGCAGCCTGCGAAGGCATAGCAACGGCTGCAGGGCAGCCCCAGCAAACTAAAGTCATCGCCGAGGCAAACCTGCTCCCGAGTGTGATACCGACGCTCACGCTAAACTCGTCGGGGCCCATCGCTATCGCCGAAGATGTGGTCGAGATCAAGGAGGAACCCATGCAAGACACCGAAATGGTCTATGGCACCTACGACGAGGCTACTAACTGCATTACAATTATCTATCCGGAGGAGGAAGTGACGCACTTGACGGTCAATCAACAGCAGGCACAAAGCAATCAGCAACAGCAATTGCTTTCGCCCTCGCATTCGTACGACTCCATGTCGCCGGCGAGTATGCATTCCGAAGACGCGGATGCCTCGAGCATCGCCAGCGTCACGACAACCAGTAACAAGTACGACTATGTACAGTCGGATGCCGGCTACGAATCACATGGCTCTCCCGAAAGCTCGACGTGCGGTACTCTTACCGATCTCTGGCATGAGAGCTTTTCCGAGCTGTTTCCCAGCTTAGCTTGAGAGTACTGTGAGAGCACAACAGTGCGCACTTCTTCGAATCGTAAGATTCACCTCCGGCTGTGATATACACATTCGTAAAACGTATTTTTTTCCTACGTTTTCTATTTTGTATTTAGTTAGTTGTATTTTTTACTCTTTCTGACAAGTAATAATCTCACTTGATTAGACATATGAAAAGTAATCCTTTTGTATACTCTTATTATTGGTAACAGTTGTCACTTCGTTTACAATATATTTTTATACAAAAGTTGTAAGATTGAGTATGTAATCATGTTTAAATTATTTAAGATTAGTTAGTAGCCTCATTGTTAGACCCCTAAGGATATTGTAAATATTATTTAAGGTGCTCGCGTGGTTAGATTAAACATCTGTATATATTTATTGTAACATCAAAGTTTTAAAGCTTCAAGATAAAAAAAATATATATGTACATATGGAAAACTCATATGTATGCTAAAATAAACATCATTTTAGTAATAAGAACATAAAGACTATTATTTCTTTAAATTCCAATTTTACATTCATATTAATTTTTCATTGACTATCTCCCTTTTTAAAAGTTTTCTTTTTCAAACACTGTTTTAAAGAATAATATTATATGAACTAAAAAATTATTAAATTATTAGGGAATATGAGAGTTTATAAATGCAATATATTTTTAGTGACTTAAAAGGCCTTTTTAATGATTCATAACTGTTACTGATAGTTAATACAATAATTAAGTCATATTTCGCCTATAATTTTAACTGTACACATATTCATAAGACTTACAAATACATAATAAGTATGTATAAAATTAAAATTCAAAAACATTTCCAGAGTAAATTCATTGCATCATCTCGTTTACATAGTTCAACCTTCGTTACAGACTGCAAGATCAAATATTTCTATAAATAAAAAAAAAAGATAGAGTAAGAAGAAAATTCGCAGTTCGATAAATTGAGCATTTCATCTGAATAATACGCTATAATTATTTATACAATGATAAACCGTATTAGTTAAAAAAAAAATAAAGAAAGAAAGGGCGTAAAAAGTAGAAGGGGAGACTTTGGTTAGCACCGTTAACTCGTATTAATCTACAAAATCTAAATCAAAAACGACCGTCCGCGCTCGCGCAAAATTCCTGCCGCCCGCTCGTGTAAAAATCGAACAACAACATCGGCGCGCGCTTTATATATTAAATGCACATAACGCGAGAGCCGAATAATTAACGCGATCGACGGTGAAAACACACGCGCGCGTTTACATGTATAACAAAACGATACAGCGCCCAATTCGCGTGCGATACCGATTGCTCGTAAAATTCCCCGTACGCATATCATCGACATGGCTAACGCGCGAGGAAAGGAATCGTCGCGAGCAAAGTGTCGCTCTATATTTAGGCTCCCCGCCTATAGGCGCGCCTATAACATCGGTTTTCCGCGAACGAGAGCGTCTTATAGTCTATAGAGTCGCATCGAGCGCGGCTATGTGTCTCTGTATAACTCTTTTCGCTGCGACTTTTCTCTACAACGTTATCGATTATTTCGAGCGCATCAGCCGGTTATAGCTGTTCCATGGCGTGACAGCTCCGCTTATCGTAGACTGGCGGTTATGGAGGGTTACGCGCGTTCTAGAAGGGCTCCGAGAGCTTGGAGATGAGCCTGGTCTCTCTGCTGCTGCTGTTCTCGCTGAGCTTTTTGGCTTGATCAGCCGAAGAGCTTCTCGAAGCAGCCGTGGCAGTAGGGCTTGTCGTTCTGCTCCTTGAACGTGCCCTTGTTCAGCTGTTTCAGGCAAAACGCGCAGACGAAGTGCTCCGGATGGAATTTGCGGAACATCGCGGTTATGCAGCGACCTGAAATCGAAAAGCACTCGTTAATAATGTTTTTTTTAGGAGATTTAGACGATCAAGGTTATTTGGTTTAAAGGAGTGACGATTTTGTTCTTTTTTTTTTTTAGTCAATTTTTAGAAGACATTTCGAGTGGTCGTCATTCTTTTGCGACTAAAATAAATGGAGCTGTGCGTTAACCTGTGATGGGCTTGTGACAACCGGCGCATAATGAGCCCCGCTTGGCGTGGTAATGCGTCTCGCAGTAGGGCTGACCCTCGTGATCGAAGAATGAACCACCTTGGAATTTTTGCCGGCAGTCCTGTAAGAAGAACGGTAATAGGTGCGTTAGATTTCAGCTATGTGTCAATCGTTTTTTTTCTTTATTATTATTAAATTATAACGTATAAATTATATTGGAGATTTGTAGCCAAATGGTATAAGGGTATGACTTCGCTGGAAAAGGACGATAGGCTTGAGCGAATTTAAAATTAGTATTGTATTGTACTACTCGATGTTTCAGATTTATGGCGAAAGAGAGTAAATACATTTTTATGTATCGATTATTTGAGTACTTATATTATAATTTATATAAATTTGTTTGGATAATATTCCTTCTTGATATTTCGAAAAACATTAATGAACAATTTTGACGTTCAATTCTAAAAAAACTTATTGAATTATTTTGTCTATTAAAGGCGTTTACTTATATTTAACATTTCTTTTGTATTAAATCCTTAAGCTACCCAAACGTAACCTTCGATATTAAATTAATAATGCACGATAATTATTAAAAAAAAAAATAAAATAAAATAAAATAAAAGTAGGAGTTACCTAGTAAAAATGTTATACTGCGACTATTTTAACGAAAGCCTTTTAAAAACATTCACTTGAACGTATTTCAGCTACACATGGATTGAAAGGGCTTGAACCCACAACCTCTGTATTGCGAGGCCGACGCTCGGCACCACAAGCTATTGAACACTAGATATTTCGTAAACAGCGTTCGTTTATCCTCGGTCGAAGACGCGTTCTAATTGTACTATTTGAACACATTGAAATGATTCCTTATAATTACCATTATTTTTCTATTCATTGTGTGATTAAGAAAAGAAGTTTACATTTCGTAAAAAAATGCGCTACTTCAAAACCGATATCCGTAATAAACTGATTCAAAAAGAATATATCGAATATGCCTTCTTTACAATCCATTAATAAACCTCTAGAAGGTATCCCCTGTACCAAGATATCATTAAAAGCTCTTTTACATCCCTGCCTGTAAACAATACCTTTGTTTTACTTTGACCCCTATACAATCACCTAAAACAACATCACGTATATACTGCATACACTTCATTGCTAAAAATATATCAATCCCATCCCTCCTACAAAAGTGCGTCATCAATACCAACTGAAAAGCCCAATTATCATACTAATCGCATTTGGCAAATACCACACGCATACACACGTGCGCAAAAACTCTCTCCATGTGCTTGCAACATTTTACGCGAAAACGCGAGAGACGAAGGCGAAGAGAGCGTGAGAAGCGTGTACGCGAGCCCCGGATCGGAGGAGAGCGAGAAAGGGCGAGAGCGAGAGATCCACGCGCGCGTATTATAAATATAGCATGCGCTCCGTCGCTGGCGCTTCAATTTCGACACCGCGTCACTCTGCGCACGGCACGCGGACGCGTTAAAAGAGAGTGAGAGAGAGAGAGAGGGGGAGAGAAAGACAGAGATGGATGGAATGAAAGAGAGAAAGACCTTGACCTGCCTAGACACCCTCGCGTGTGTCCGCGTGAAAACTTGGCATTCGCCTTCCCCCAACCCCCCTCTATCTGTCTCTCTTTCTAAAATCCCTCTCTTCTCTTTCATTCTCACTCGCACACTCGCTTTCTTTCGTTTGTTATTTTTCTGTTTTGTTTTTTTTTTGTTTGTTTTTTTTATTTATTTTTTTTTTATTTTTTTTCCTTCATTTTATTAACTCAAATACAATAAAGTTCGAAAGGTTTTTATCTTTCTCATTTTTGACCGGAGAAAGGTGCGTATGGTTACAAAGACGGACATAGCAAGCCCACAGTTAAGTTTAATCAAGAGCAGTCGAACAGAGAAAGAGAAGCTCTCGAGAGCTACGCAGAGCCGTAGTTTCGAGAGGGAGATAGAGCTGGCTTTTTTTTAAACGTCGTTAATCACCCACGAACGAGACGCCCTGCGGTCTCGCTCGCGTAACGTACGCGCTGCTAGAAAAAAAGAAGAAGATATCGTGGGGGGTGGGGGTGGGAAGTGTCATTCATCTCGTAGAAGTCATAGCATATGTGAGGCGCACCTCGACGCGCTGTGACGTCGAGGCAAGAGAGAGAGAGAGCCTGCTCTCTCTTTCCTTATCAGCATCATCATCATTGTCATCATCATTATAATCATCATCATAATCTTTTTTGCCTTTTGTGCATCATTCACGTTGCTCCTGCTAAATCTGTGGTTCTGCGGGGACAAAAAAAAATGGGGGAAGGCGTCTTAGAAACGCGTGTCTCTCTTTCTCGCCAGCTCGTCTTACGTCTTCTCTCTCCGTCCCTTGCTCCGACACGCATACACGCACGCACTCTTCCACAAAACGCACACGGCTCTTTTCTCTCTCTCTCGCGCACACAATCTTCCCTCCGGCGCTCGTGTATTTTCCACATCTTTCGTAATTACCCTCCCTCCCCCGCTCCTCGAGTTTTCTCCTCGCGCCTCTCTCACGCCTCCTCCTCGCCCTCCTCCTCGGCGTCCTCGTCCTCGTCGACGCCCACGCACTTGGGACAGAGCGGCTTGCCCTCCATGGCGTAGAAGGACTTGCCGGACACGGCCTTTTTGCAATCCTGCAAAATTATTACATATACATATGGCACCACTGTATATTCACACTCTATTACGACAATCCGACTCGATCTGCACTCGTGTGGGGGGGGCAGACGTGTGGAATTTTTCTTTTATTTTTCTTTTCGCTCGCTATTATTGGCACACATCCACTGCTGCCAATAATAAGCGCGCGCGCGCGCCTCCCGGCAGGGGGAATTTCGATTGTCGAGCGTGACTTAACTTCTCCGGTATTTCTAAAGTCAATCGCGACCGGTTATAACGACTCGGTCGTAATAATAATCGAGCGTCTTCTGCATAAACAAACGGCTTTCGTTTATGCGTGGATGATCGTTCGTTTAAAAATATATGTATAAAAACTGAAAAAAAATAATCAACTCCATCAAGTCCACGTTACCGTCAATACATCCAACTGAGGCGTTATCCTGCGATTTGTGTTGTGGAAAAAATCACCTGCGAAGAAATGAAGAGAAAAAAAAGAGAGAGGAAAATCTGAATAATCGTACCCGGCAAACGAAGCAGTCCGGATGCCACTGGCTGTTGAGAGCCGATATGTAGTTCTCCATGATGGCGCGATTGCATCCGCCGCACTTGGGGGCGAACATGTCGAAGTAGTCGTCGCGGCAGTAGGGCTTGCCGTCGCGCTCGTGAAAGCCGTCCTCGCCGAATTGCTTGCCGCACTGGGCGCAGAAGAAGTGCTCCGTGTGCCAGGTCTTGTCCAGGGCCGTCACGCATTTCTGCCAGCAAAAAAGACACGCAAAAAAAACATAAAAAAAGAAAGAAAAAAAAACTTTATCATGAATCTTGTTTGGAGGATATATCGTACATCGAGTATGGGTCCGTTGCAGTAGGCGCAGCGGGGCGAGAAGAGGTTGTGGTAGTCGGGCTCGCAGTAGGGCCGGCCCTCGCGCTCGAAGAAGTTCCGGGTGCCGAGCTCCTGGCTGCAGTGCGCGCAGGTGAAGTGCTCCGGGTGCCATGTCTTGCCCAGGGCCGTGATCACCTGCAACATAGAGTTCGCGAATACCTCGGTTCAGTCAGTCTGCCACCTGTGACCCGATGCACCTCCGCTGCCTCTTGGTGCCACGTTTTTCCACAGGGCTCAAGTAAGTACGGCCCTCGAGCTTCGAGATTCCGTGAAAAACAGACACCGAAGCCAGTTAGTATAGCTACATAATGAGAGCAGCCTGGCCGGCGCGCGCGTTAGCCCAGTTAGCCGGGCGAAACTGGGCTGCGTCTCTAATTCGCGCGTCCGTGGAAACGATCCCAAGAGGCAAGAGGGGTATACTGGCGTGCTCTTCGCACCTGTCCAACGATCGGCTTCTCGCAGGCGCCGCAGCAGCCCTTCTGCGTAGTGTTGACTCCTTGGCGGCTCATGTCTGCTTGTAAATTGCCAAGCATAGAGTCCAACTGGTTCTGTCGAATGTGACTGACCGACTGGGCGGCCGAGTACTGGTGGCTCTCGTACTGATGCGGCTGCTGCGGCTGGTAATGATGGGTCGTTCTCGTCTCGCTTATGTGCACCCGATGCTGCGTCTGCTGCGGCTGCTCGCACGGGATCGGACTGCTCGGCTTGTTTGGCTTGGCGTACAACGAGCTGCTCGTCGCCGAGTCGGTGATGCTTATGCCACCGCTACCGAGCACACTGTGCGGCTGCTGCTGATGCTGCTGCTGCTGGTGAGTTGTGGTGATCGTCGTGCTGCTCTGCCGCTGGTGGTTGCCGCCGTTGATCTGCAGAGACAAGGCCGGGGAACGACGGGTCAGACACTCGAACGCACGAGAGAGGTGTAAGCTCCGCGGCAGGCAAAGAGAGAGAAGTTTCGTAGAGGGGGAGACACACATACATATGAGCCAGCGCGTGTGTGTACGCGAGGGGCGGGGGAAAAGCTTTTGGATATTTTCAGGCGTTAGCGAGATTTTCGCCGGGAGCGGGGAAGTACGATGATGAGAATAGGGGAGGGGAATAACACCTATAGCTGGGATATACCAACTCTCCAGAGCACTCGGGCGTATGCACGGAGCGAGAGAGAAAGAAAGAGGAAGGTTTCGTTCGGCGGAGAGACGAGCCAATTCGATCTCTAGTTTGTGAAAAGCCAACGTGCATATTACCCTCACTCCCTCTCTCTCTCTCTCTCTTTTGGCTCGACTTTTGACACGCGTTTCATCATTGTTGTGCTCTCTGTTATTCTCCTACGCTGCTCGCTCCTCTATAAGTCTCTTGTTTATGCGTTTTATATGCCATTAACATTTTATTTACACCTCGGACGTACGCGTTCATACATTTTCGTTTTCGCCGCGAAATCGGGCACGGAGGTGAGATCACGCGCGTGAATTTAAATAATTGCACGCGCTCCATACCGCGAACTCCTCTCTCGATCAACGTCTCACGGGCACGCGTCGAAAACTACCGCGACGTTTTTGCCTGCGACCGGACTGTATTCGACGAATAGGTATAATTTGAGAAATTCACAGCTGCATACGCGGTTCGTTGGTAAAAAAATAGGGGAAAAAAAGAAGTATTACGAGCAATAGCATTAGTCACCGCTAGCGTAATCTCGCTCTATACAATTAACGAGGAAAAAAGAAGTCCCAATAAAACAGTGTCGATTTCCCGCGATAAGCTTAATCAGCCGTTTTAATCCCCTTGAGTCCTCCTAATCTCAACGTCCTCGCTCTTGTCTCTCACACACGTACGCGGTCGTTCTCGATATTCGCACTGCGAGTTTGTAATGCAAAATCCATGTCGTCGCTTACTCAGGCTAAACGATAAAGCATCAAAACAACCTGTTGAAAACAAAGTTCGCCAGGAAGGCTGTGTGTGCGCGATGGTCCTATTTATAATCGATTAAGCAACCGCGCCTATATCCTGTATACAGACACCGAAACCGCGATTGCTCGAGTATACACAGACACGCGAGCGAACGCCCACGCGATCCCATGTAAAGAAGGTGGGAATGTCTTAACCTTGCAGCATTAGTCACAGTCGATCTTTCTCTCTCTCTCTCTCTCTCTCTTTTTCTCGCGCGAGATAAACACACGGGGAGAGGTATACGTCTGCCGGAGTGTACAGGGATAGGATGGCTCTGATGCCGGGGAGACGGGCGGGACGCGTGCACGGCTGGCCGCTATTTCGGTAACCCGGCCGGCCAAGAATGGTCAGGCGCTACTGTATACTACTACTACCACCACCCTCCTCCCTCCCTCTCTCTCTTTCCCTTCTTCTCGCGCGCACTCGCGTCAAGGAGGCTGCTTCCACCACACGCGCGAATGGAGCTTTGAATTTTCCCGCGCGATCGGGCTTGCGCTCCCGGAGCTGTGGGAGGAGTGTGGGTTGTAGGATACGCGAGCTGTGTGTTTTTATTTGAGTTTTGGTTGGATCGAAATTAAAAGGATGATTAAGAGCGATTGGAGAATGAGCTTGAGAATAATGAGATTTTTTTTGAGTTTGACTCCGTTTTTGATTGATTGTAAAGGAGGATTTAAAAAGTTCGATTGTTGTTTACTTCTATTTTGAAAAGTAGAAAAACTATAAAGATTTACTATTTACGAAATTTGTTTGCAAGAGTAGTTAAATGCTGTTGCTCTACTGTAATAGCTATTTTCGTGAGTACACAGGTAAACACGTACTTATTTATATAAGTGACCTTCGAAGAATTATTGTATTTAAAAAAGTATATATAAATACAAAAATTGGCGTTTATTAAAGCGGGGATATATTAACAATTTTTATTTATTCAAATTCGTTAATTTGTTGATCGTTAAAATTTCCAATTTTGTCAGATCGGAGCGCAGAGAGCGGCTAGAATAATTAAAAGCGGCTCTTTATATTTTTCAGAATAAAACTGAAGGACAAATTTTCGCAAAGCTCGTAACAAGCAAAGTCGTTAGTGTTTTTTAAATAACGGAACTATTTAGATATTACGTGTGCAAAATCAGATGACTTCTTTTGAAATTCCGTGACGGTTGAAATTTATGTATTTTTTACGAGCTGTTTTGAAGAAACAAAAAAAAAGAGAGAGAGGAGTAGAAGAAGAAAAAAGTGTTTACGAGCCGTGACACATTTTCAGGGATATCAAATAAATACGACTTTTCATCGGATTTTCACAACACCTTCGCGTAAATTTAAAATGGAATCAAATATTATTTAACAAACAACCTAGAGACAATATAAACCAAAATCTTGATGAAATCTTTCATTTAGCATCCAATTTGATGTATTTGATGTAAAAGAAGTTTAATTGAATGAATAGATAATATAATAGTTCAATGCAATGTTGAATTTTAATATTTGTATGGTTAATGCTGTAGTTTATAAATGAAATGTCTAAAAAAAAGTAATTAATTTTGATAAAATATTACATTCATAATATATTAATCATACGCGTATTTTAACAAATTTAAATTATGACTGTACTAAACAACTGTAATAAACATCTTTTAATTAAAAATAACTATAATAAACAAATAACAATGACTGCAATAAACAAATTTTAATTAAGACTGTAAAACTTTTTTTAATATTTCCTTAGATCCAATATTTTTCTAATCGCCTTGAAAACCCACAAACGCGACTCACTTTTCCACTTGAAAAAAAAAACGTTTCCTCTTCACTAGAATCTCCAAACCCCAATATAACCATCCCATACTAACGTCATACATTAAATTGTCAAAATTAGTCGTCAACGTGTATATTCAAAACAACACCTACACCTATATGAGCTCTCAATGCTCAAGCCACAAACATTAAAAAAAAGAAAACCAAGTTGAAAACAAACGAAATCCCATTCCACGCGTCACGTTTAATAAGCTAGAGCAAATCATTGCACAATAGCAAAAATCTTGAAAAGAATATTTCGTCGAGTGAAGTGCGTCGTTAAAAAAGAAAAATCGCTCACCTTGAATTCGGAGAGCGAGGCCATAAGATCGTCGAGTTCCTTGGTCGCGTTGCTAGCCGTGTGCCCGTTGCTGGTCGCGTAGTTGCGCTCGATGTCGCGCGACCTCAGCGAGCCGCTCGGATAGTAGAGGCCCTCGCCAGGATGGAGCTCCGTCGATGTCTCCTCGATCGTCACCTTCACCCGCTGGCCCTCCGCTGGGTAGTCCCTTTGGGTGGGTCAAGCCTCGTTTAGACCTCATGGGCTTGGCCCCGCGCGCTTTCGGGTGGAGGGGGAGAAAAAAAGGGCGCGGAGGCTATATCGATCAGGAGGCCGCCAATGACGGGGCGGTTAGACCGGGTGTTGTTTAAGGTGTGGCACACCAACCCTAAGAGTCTAGATCCAAATGGGATGGGTATAATAGTGCCAGTTGCGCCACGAGCTCCGCTGCTTTATTACGACAAGTCTTCCCGGAATTTTTCGCTGGGTTATCGATATACGATTGAAGAGACAAAGGATGTGTATTGTTGGGGTACCGCTTGCATCCAACCACGGAGAGGACGGTACGTCTTTTAAAACGCCACATTTTAACTCTTTTCATATTCTTGTTCGTCTTAAATTTCCCGTATGCGTGTTATTGCACAGCGAGGAATTTCGTTATAAATTTGTTTGATTTAAAGTCCGGCCTTTTTGTAAATAGAAATCATCAACGATTCAATAGCATCCAAGTTATATTATAAACCGGGCATTACGTCAGCTGGTTTACTAAAACTGGCGTATACGCATCTCTTCGAAAGCTCCCCCACCCTGTACGCGCACATACTTCGCCGATAGCTCTTTTACGATAGCGTATTTCATCGTACCCAAGAGCGGTTACGGAGAAGAAGTCCGTCGTTAATAATCGCGAAGCTTTAGCACTGCATTACTCACCCGTTTGGTATACCGGTACTAAGCTCCTCCAGTAAGGAGTCCACTGTTGGCCGGGCGTTTGATAGGCTGCTGGTCGAGCGCAACATCGGACTCGTCGTTCCGCCGTTTGTCATTCTGGGATCTGAAACGAAGGGAAAAGTTTTTTTTTCTTACAGTTTTTTTGTTAACAACCTATACTTGATTTTTTCTTTGTACATTATTTTATTGCAATCATAGAGACTGTTTATTTATTGATTACTCTGCTATGATATACATCAGCTTTTCTGTCGCTTAGATGATTTTCCTAATATTTTTTCTATTTATTGTACAAAAAGACTGTTCTAAATATGTATCACGTAACATGACCCCGACGCTTGTAACTTGAAAATTCTGACCATGGTTTTAACGAGGGAAAAAAATAGTGCCAGTGTAGAACACGCTTGTGCATTGGTCGCACGATACAACAACAAACATGTTTGTTATCGTTTAATCTAACGTCAAATATTCTATTTTCTATAATTTAAAAAAAAATTGTTGAATAGACTCTGAAAATATATGCCCTCCCCTGCAGGTCAATCATTACTTTCATTTCAATCTCTATTTTTTTATTAATCGATTCAGACATTAAATTGTGCAACATAACAATCTTTTCACAATTGTTTAAAATACCCGCCTTAACCACGTGCGAAATGCCATCGATATCTATAATAAAGAAACTTCGACGCGTCCAAAAAGCGAGGGCCAAAAAAAATCCGAAAAAGGATCAGTCCGAATCGACGGGATGACGCGAGCGTTACGTTAATTCGCAGCTTAGCGCGTCGAGCTTTAAACTCGCGCCTGGCCGAAGTCCAGTTTGGCTAGCTCTCGCATAATGCGAACTTGTCTCTAAAGCCGCGCGCGAAAGCACCAGGGCGAACACGGGGGAGAGGAGAAGCAGGCAGAAGGTCAGCCGACGACGATGGCGTCCCGGAGAAAGGCCGTCGAATCGGAGACAGGGGATCGGCCCCGAGCCAGGATTCCATCGAGCATGCCCCTTCTTCCTTCTCCTATAGGAGTACTACTATTACTACTACTGTGTCGATAGGTGGTAGCTCGTTTTTAACGAGGATAAGAACAGCGCGATTAATTAGCCCGGACATGCTGCGGCCTGTCTGAGCTTTGATTTGTTAAGTATGTAATCGGAGAGAATTGACTAGACAGCCAGGTTGGGTCTCGTTAAACAATTTTTTTTTTTTAAGGTTGTGATACTTTGGAATAAAGTTTTTTTAGGAACGGTTTATTGGGAAAAGGGTGAATAGGTGTGCTTCGAGGATGTGTTTGCTTTCGAATGTTTTTTCATGTCCGGGGCCACGATTGGATGGATTCTGCGCTTAACGTTTTAGCGCTTCTCGTTTTTGTGTGAAATTCTTTCCTGCTATACAATCTTATTTTTAGCGGTAGAGTACTTGTTCTAAAAATATGTGTCTTATAAAAAAAAAACTTGAGTCCAGAGGTTATTATTGGATTTTATGTAATTGTTCGAGCAACTTGTAAAAGTATTAATAACTTTTTTTTTATTAAGGTTAAATAATTTTGTGTATAGGTTTATTAATAATCGATTGTTTCATTATTTGGATCGTGTACAAAGTAAATATCCGTGTAAATAAATTATTAATAATTAAAGGATAACAATATTAATAAAAACAAAACCCGAAAATATTGTATATTATGAATAAAAACAAATAGAACACACCGTACTTAACGTTTAATTGAACTTTGAAAGTTTAATATAAATATATTACATCTAAATCAAAAATAAACAAGTCATTCATTGAAAAATTATTTTTAATCCGAGCTTGAATGATTCTGACAATTGATCTAAACAAAGCTTAGACGAAGTAAAAATACACTGCGACAAAATAAATTTGGACAATAAAACTTATTATTAATTGCAAAGTGTCACTGCGCCTTGCAAAAATAGACTCGCTCTATTCTCGGTGTTCGTACTTTTACGACCAAATAGTTAATCAGTTACAAAAGAGATTAATAAATATTTGTAAACAAAATGGATTGACCTTACTTTTCGATCCGGAAACAGATTTCTTTTTACATTAGTTGCCATGATAGTCAAAACAACATTTAGTTCATGTCTAACTACGAAAAGTACTATTTCTGTATATTAAAATTCTTTATAATTCTATTGTACATCATTTAAAAGAACTTGAAATTAACATCTGGTGATTAAAAATCTGACGATTCGAATTTAAATTATTTATAATGCAAAATCTTTTTTTTATATAGATGTAAATAGAAAAAAAATAATACCTCTATCTTGGGCGTGGGAGTTATATCGGGCGTTGCTCAAGTCTTGCAGTAAGGTATCCAACTCCGTAAGATTGTTGTTCAGAGATGGCATTTTAGTCCCACTCTGATTGTAATGACCACCACCCCCAGAACCACCACCGCTGCCTGTTCTCGTAGCTTCCTCGATTGTTTCTCGATTTTGATAAGTTGGCTGCAACAAAAAAATAACATCGAATTTAAAAATATTTGTTTACAATGCTCTTCCTGATTTTGCTCATATCGATAATAAATGGTAAAAGTAGTTAAATCATCACCGATTGTGATCTTTAGTAAAAGGACTATTTTTAAAAATGAAAGTTTTAGTATGTACATTTCTCGTGACTTTAGAGTTGTTAGAGCGGCACGAATTTGTAAGATACGGCTTTTAAAATGGGAAACTACTTCATAAATCAACTTCTCTAACGAGTAACACAATACAGCGCCTTGAAAAAAAACACTTCAAAGAAATATTGTTTTCTTCGTAATTCCCCTTTATTAACTTTTAATTTCAACAAAAGTTTCCTCAGATAAAATTATCTTTTATTGGCGATAAAGCCACTTAACGCTCGGACGGAAGAAATTAAAAGAAAAAAGGAGAACAATCATAAAAGCACCTTCAAAAAAATAAAATAAAAGAAAGCAGTGCAATTGAGTCATCAAAAGACGAGAAAACGGAGAGACCAGGCGCAAACTTTCATCCCCGAAGTCGTTCGATTCTCTTTTTTTTTCTTTCCCTCTCTTTCAAGATTAATCGGCTTGACATCCGATCCAAAGACCGATAAAATCGTCGGTCACGGAGGCACAAGTCTCGCGTATAAATAAAGCGATAAATCATTGCGAAAAGAAGGTGCACACGGAACCAAAGCGTCTCTTAAGCGGCGCACGCACAAGCGAAGGATGAAGAGGATAGAGTGGGAAGTATAGAGGAGGGGGGTGGGGGAGAATAGTCAAAAACACGGGCATTCATAATCCCGCGCTATTCGGCGCGATCGCTCAACGACGAAAATACACGGCGAACAGATGGGCAAGATATTACTCCTTAGGGAGAGCTGCGATAAGAGCCAAACGTTCTCTCTCCCTCTGGCTTCTCAGCATCGTCGCGTGGCCGATTAATCGGGGAGAATCGCGCTGGTCGGAAAATTGGCGGACACGGCTTGCTGCATTGCGCGCTTCTCACGCATCGATGCACCTTGGGCTGCTTTTTCGACCGCCTCCTCGTATTTTTAGACAGCTTAAGCTTGCGCCGATCGGTATTACGCTCCGCGCTCTTGGGTTTTGAGCATAGACCTGCTTGTTGCTCGGTTCGAAGCTGTATGGGTTTTCGTGGAGGATGGCTTGAGGAGAGAAAAAATAGGAGGAATTTAATAGGTTGATGCGGTGTCGACTGTTGCTTGGGTAATAGTTAACCTTTTTGTATATTAAATTTGCAAATGTTTAGCGTTGATATAGAATTTTCCTTACCCCGAGGAGGTTAAGACTATTTGTTTTTAAGATAATGACTTTAGTCTCAATTTAAAAAACGAGGGAAATAATAAATACATTTTTATTAAACTATAACAAATTTTTGAGAAACGTAATCTCATACAATACAATTAATAGAAAGCAGCAGGTTCTGTATATCACGATGTTCAACATCTAGAGTTTACGTTAAAAACGAAACTGACTTGATTCCATTTCGCAGTATATCAAAAACTCGCTATCCTTGGAACGTAATTTTGCGCTGCATCAATAAGGAAAAAAAGGATTTCAAAGGGGGCTTGCGAATCGTTGATAGGCGGTCAGATGATACACGCAACTCGGCAACGGTTGGCGGAAATAGAAAAGTAATATATTGGAGAGCAAGTTTTATTATTCTTGGCCGGTAGCGGTCTAGTCGAAAATCCGCGCGGAAAGCAACACGGGTCGAAACATTAACTTTAGTACGGTAATAACTAGATCTTACAGCGACAAATGAGTAAATAAATAATATTTTTCCTTGACAGCGTACAGCTTTTCAGAGACGTAACAGTGTTTCGAGAAATTAACATAATGCAAGAAAAATGTGTTTTTTTTTCATTTTTGCAAAATTTCTATTTTGTTTATTAATTTTTTGTTACTTTTTATCTACGTGAATTATGAATCTTTTTTTTTTTCAACGACATTCAAACATTTTCGCGTGTTGAATATTTAATTTCTATAGCTAAAATAAAACTAATTTTATTTTTGCTGAAAATGATAATTACCAGCTAGATGTTAATAAACTTTGAATTGAAATATCAAATTCTAAATAAAATCTGACACTGTGAATTGGCCCATAGCCATCGTCTGCTTTACTACGCTAGAATTTCCTTGGACAGATAACGTACAAAATTGGTCTTCGTGTTTTTCAAAAATCATCATCATAATCGCAATTTTAATGAGACATTACTCGGTTAATAGGACCGTTGAAATTAACTCGACTAGCAAAATTATCTACCCTTTTCATTATAAAACAAAGTAGTAAGAAAAAAAGAGAGTACGCGTAAGTAGATACAGACGTGTTTGGCAAGACATAATTTCGTTCGGCTACTCTCTTAC
Organism: Anagyrus pseudococci; assembly: GCA_030522585.1. Classification (NCBI taxonomy): domain Eukaryota; kingdom Metazoa; phylum Arthropoda; class Insecta; order Hymenoptera; family Encyrtidae; genus Anagyrus; species Anagyrus pseudococci. The sequence goes on from JAPYYQ010000065.1 coordinate 147,619, forward strand.
AGCTTCAAATAATAACAATGAACCAGCGCCTAAGTTACTAATAAATTTTAATCAATTTTACAAACGGAAATACAGCGATAAACAGTCTAGGAAATAGCCAAATGAATCATGTGATAAGAGAAACGTGCACAAAAAAAATATTTCAAAGGCTACTTTAGCGCGGCTGCGGTGTACATAACACGCAAAAATACTCCGAGCTACGCTGGCTCTGCGGCATATCGCAAGTGAGCGTGAAATTGCCTCAGCGACGCAAGTGCGCATATAAACGTATATACGTTTAGTCAGCTACGGAGAGCTCGCTTCTCGGAAAGCACTCTTCTCTTAGCGCTCGGTAAGTCGCTACGCGCGCGCCTTATGCCGTAATCCATTCGTTCCGGCGTCACCAAAGGAGAGCTAAAGCCAAAGATAGAGAGAAACGATAGAGAACGTCGCCGTGGAAAAATCAGCCGGAGACCGGGCCAGCCGTGAAAAATTGCGCGGCCGCGATTATAAGCTCGGCGTTCGGGTTATTTTTGAGCAGCTGACGTGCCTCCTACTCCTCTCGAGGTCTTACCTTGGAGGCCGAAAGCTCTCGCGCTATACGCTCGATCGCGCGTCAAGCATTACAAGCGATTAGGTTTCCTACCTTATTTTTTTCTTTTTTTCCACTTTGTGGACATGTTAGACGAAGAAATGATTATTTTTTATTATTGATATTGTTATTGGGTGTGACGATTAATCGTTCGATGCTCGTTTGTCGATGTATAGTAGATGTATTAACTCTGTAATCCGTGTTATTGAGCTTTTATGGGTGATATCGGTGTAAAAGTGTTAACGAGTTAAGATACTTTTAATACTTTTAATAACGTTAGAGAACTGTAGATAATCGTCTCGTAGTCGTTGAAAAATATAAAATTGTAAAATAAATCTCAATAATGATTGTCAGTTTTTATTAAAACAAGTCTAAAATAAGAACAGTATTTTCGGATAATGTTTTAAATATAAACCTTCTATAAATGATCCAAAATTTTATGTTGTAATAAGTGTCAATACTTGTTAATAATAGAACGAAAAAGTCGTTATGAAATTAAAAAAATTTATTGTAACACAAAAATTATGTAATTTTAAAACTGTACTGTTAATTTATTTAGTCTAGATTAGCAATATTCGAAGCAAAAGGTTTTTATAAATAGATTGTATGGTTTTTCAGAGACTTTATTTAAAAGCTTAAGTTATATTTAACATTTTCTACACAGACGATTTTTAAAAGTATCAATACATTGCTTGATTTAATGGTGAGTAATTCGATGCTCGATAAAAGTGTAAACAATCCTTTGTGTGGGATTGATGGTCTGAAAGGTTAAAATATAAACCATTAAATTTATACGAAGAAAACCTAATTTCGTTACGTAATATTCATTTTTACGTCGTTTGATGACTTTTTAATCTTTTACTGTTATATTATAATTTATATACAGAAATAAAGAATATTTCAAATATAAAAAGAAATTCGTGTCTTAATGTATAACAATTAAAACAAAACTTATCTATCTACTAACACAGAAGACAGATATATCATTTTCCTCCTCTATATACAAAAAAAAGAAAATCAAATCCCTCCATCAATATATCTATATCACTTATAATCAAATATCCAGTGTCGTTCTGTTCAAACATTGACCTAAATTTTCCAATGCAAGACCGGAAAATCCGTTGGGGCAATTTTCCAAGCGCTCGCTACGCCGGCTGAATATCGGAGCAGCTAACGCCACATTGCCGCGCGCATCCCAAGTCCGCAACTACTGCCACGTCGATACATCCAAAGAAGAGCGGGTCTCGCGAGGGGGAGGGTGAACTTACCGATTGCGACTGCAGTGGCGGAGTACCGCGGCTCTCGTAGCTCTTGTACTGGACGGACGAGGGACCGTGTGCTCGTGTACCGTTGATCGAGCCGTAGCCCGGCGTGCTACCGCTGACACCGCCGATCAAGCTCGTGTCCGGTGACACTGTGTTTTGCAGGTCCGCCAACAGGGCGTCTGAAACATTCAAAAGAACGTGGGGATGTTATTGTTTTGCGATTGATTTGTTTGGTTTACGAAAAGATTGGAGTTTTTTGTTGAGAATATTAATTTGTTTCGTTATAAAGACGTTTTTCTCTTTGGTGGAACTTTTTTTTTTATATTTATTAAAATTCAATGACTAATTGTGGTAGCTGGGGTTGTTATTAACGTCATTGTTTTCATTGATATTTTTGAAAAAAAAAACTTTAAAATTTAAAATTTTCCGACTTCCACAAATCACATGCTTCACTTGAACCTATTATATTACGAATAAAAAGGAAGATTTACTACAGGTCGTATTAAATTTTTTTTTATATGGACAGGAAAGTTACAAGAAAAATAATTGCAGTAAAAATTCGGTTATGTCTTTTCCTATTAAACAGCTTATTACATCGTCTTTTTGGAGGACTCTTTGGAGGGTATTTTGACTTTTTCAAAACAACTGAACGGAATGGCGCGAGATTAGAACCCATGAGCTGTTGGTTATGAAACTGACGTTCCCCATGTCTGAGTTATTTTGGCATAATATTTAACTTCCCTATATCTATATCATAGAAAGCAATAGCCAAAGTAAAACATTTGTTTAAGTCAATTTATAATTGAAAAATATAAATATTTATTAAAATTGATTAAGCCTAGGGCAGAACTTATTATAAATAGTAAAACAATTGTTAGTTAATGTCTTTTTAAAATAATTTTCGATAAGAAATATTTATATTTATAAAAACTACAGTAAAGTGTGAACCAACTGTAGCGGAAAAAACGCGAGTATAAATTTAGGAAATAAAGAAGCCAACGTGAACCTTCGAATAGTCAAATTGAAGCATTTTCCAGGTAAAACATGAATTACTTTAAAAAGCTCAAAAAGATTCGATTTTAATATAATTAGAAATTAGTTTTTCCTTACACAGCAATAATAATATTATTAATAATGTTTTATACATTGTTTTAAAAAATTAATCGTTTAAATAACTAAATAGTTATAACATCGTTGTAAAGTTCTAATAACAGAGATCGAATTTACCAAGGAAAATTTGTTGAAAATGCATTAATAAATTAATCATCATATTATACAATGTAACTAAGAACAGAACATTAAGCAATGCTCATGTCTATTCATAGCCATGATTTTAAGCCAAAAACTAGAGTAATTTGAGTGAATGAACATATAATACGTTTTAATTGTCACATTTCATGATTAATGAGTAATGAAAAATTTAAACAGCCAAGTTATTTATTAAACGACTAATTTTCTTAATTTAATTTTCATAAATAAATTATAAAAGTTTTAATGTAATTTGAAAAGAATATAGAATTTTATAAAAACAATTGATAAAGGTTGCAGTTTTCTTATTTTTGAAGCACATAGTTAGATTAGATAACGTTAATTTTTAACACGTTAAGTTTATACATACAAGGACATTTTTGTTGATGTAACTTTGTACTGTAACTTTGTCTTAAGAATATTTTGATGGATTCTTAATTTGCCCTTTATTCCAGTGCACAATGAAATAAATGTCCAATCGAAAATAAGTTAAATTAAAAATTTTATCAACAAATTAATTCACCACATTTTTTCTACGTCTTTTTCATAAAGCTCATTCCCGTTACAAAAAATAATAGAATAACTACAAAACAAAGTTTAAAAGAAACGTAAATTACCATTAAAATTAGTTAGACTTTATAGAACAGACCAATTAAACGTAAACAAAGCGAGCTTTCACGAGAGGCCTCAATCAAAGAGCAATCAAACTAATCATCGCCATATCAGCTCAATCGATGAAATTACATCGAAACCGATGGTCAAGGTGAAAGCCGGGAACAATTAATCTGGAGAAAAAGCGGCGAAGGCGTGGCGGCGCACTTTAAATATAACTCGCTGGCTCGATCTCCTCGCCCTTCATCTTCCCCCGCGAAAATTCCTTGATCGTCATAAAGCCGGCTTGCGCAATCGCGCTTTAATCTCGGCGCTTTTACGCCAGCCGACTCGCAGCTTCTGATGAATGGACGCGCTCCCCTCGTTTATATAAACGAAGGGGATGGAGAGAGAAAGAGAGGCGCGAGCGTGGGCGTCTCACCGTTAACGAGGAAAGATGCTTGGACTTTCATTTCTGGAGTTCCGGCTATCGCGCACCAACTCCTCATGGAGATGCTTATCTCCTTGGCTATTTTTATAAAAGCTCCTTCAACCGCGCTGCTGCTGATCCCCCTTTACCCGCCTACTGCATCACATTTGCCAGCTGGTTATTGGCGAGAGGCCTCTTGAACGCAGCCTGCCTACACTGCCCTGGCATAAGAGTCAGTCTGTTTAGTTGGAAATATATAGCGGTGGAAATGCTGTTTTGACCAGCAGCGGCTCTTGGAATTATCAATGGAGAAATTCTTCGGTATATGTCTCTGGATTATAATAGTCAACGTTTATTTACACTGCTCTGTTTGTTTTTGTATTTCCACGGCAACCTAATTCTCGCTGTCTGGCGTTTAAAAGCCTCGAAAACGACCTTCGCCCTCTTTTTAAAAAAAAAAAGATCGTCGAGAATATTCCAATAGATTGATCTCGAGTGCTTGATTATCTATCACGATAATTCGCAGCTATACACCGCGCAATTTTTTTAGCGTGAGAGATAAAAATCGTAGTAAATCGCAAGATTTGGCTCGTTAATCGTTCTATCGAATTTTGGCAGTTGCCTAGTGCGCGGGCTATAGACGCGACGATAATTCACTTCACGACTACACGTGCGCGCGGTTGGTGCACAGAACACACAAATCACGGCGAGCATCTTCATCATAATAATCGCGATAAAATCACTTGTTCCGCGTACACCAAAAGAGAGAGAGAGAGCTTTTATATTTTTGGGTACCGTAGCTTCGAAACTTTTAAAGCTCGATATTTTGCAAGCTTTGTGCGCTCCTACGGACACATGTACACACACAAACAGACAGAGACACGCAGGTAATGTTCGGCATTGCGTAAATGGCTCAAAGTCAGGCTAGCGCGCGAGAGAGAGAGAGAGACAGCCGCGTCTCTATTAATAATCAAAGTCCGAAAGGATATTTCGCGAGAGGGCTTATAAATAAGCTTGGCCTTGCTTGTGCCACCGTCCAAGCGCATCCCAGCGCAAGCTCTCTCTCCCTCTCTTTCACGCGGGTACGACGAAAAAAAAAGAATTCGAACGCTCGCTCGCTCTTATGGACTTACTCATCTGCTCCTCCCACTGTTTGTGCTGCTTCAACGTGTCAGTCCTCATCATCCTACCGTAAAACGGCGAGCTTGGCCTCTCGACGTTCGCCATAATACGCGCGTGCGACGTAGAAGAGGGAGCTTCGTGGATTAGTTGACAGCGGAGAGGCTACTAGTTCGGGCAACGTTAATATTTACGTCGTCGTCGTCGTCGAGGATATGGCAACGAGAGAGAGAAGGAGCGCGTACATTAACAGTGCGCTGTGTGCAGCTTCGGTGGCGAGCATGTGTCGCGGGGGCCGCTGAGACTACTGGCGCACGCTATACCACTGCCACCGGCCCGCCGTACACCGCCTCCCTTTGCCCCCTCCCCCTTCTGCTCACCGCCGCACCACAGAGAGAGAGACGGCCCGAAACAAATAAATCCCGCTCCGGCGCGAGCCGCGTGCCACGGACGAAAGAGAGAGACTCCTAATGCTAGACGCCCTGGTGCGCAGGCACACGGCTGTACCGACTTACAGCGCTGTATACGCGGTTGCTTGCCTCCCAGGCGTCGAGTACTGTACTTGAGCTTGCGAATGCGCTTTAGAGAGACGGGTGTGGAATTTTGCATAGATGTATACATATTCGAGATGAAAATTGTGTGTGAGTCTGTAGAGTTTGATGGTTTAAATTAAAGACCTCGTTTGGAATTAGTTGCATCTGCAAGCTCTTACGGAGCAGATGTAAACGTGAAATCTTTAAAAGAGCTTTTATTCATGTTACATTTTAAAAGCACGATAAGACTATGGCGTGACTTTGGAATGCTGTGCTACATCAAATGAGGATTTCATAAAGCTCATATTGAAAGCGAAATTGAAGTAAGCACCGTGCAGGGTCGACTTCGCCTTGCGTGCCTTGATTATGTGCGCTGACGCGCGCTCCACCGACACAGTTTGAGCGAATTTTGAAATTGACCTGACACCGTAAAAGCACTGCGCTTTGAAGCTCTGTGTACGATTAAGCAACAAGAGAGTCCGTAATCATTTTGGATGCGGCTAAAGTAAGAATGTAAAGGGAGCTTGCAAAAAGCTCCGTTTACATTCATATAGTCAGATATTTGTAGTTGCTTTTGGAGATACTCATAGTGTTTATACCGGGGTTATATAATTTACATTTATATCTTCATTATAATAATATTGCAATGATAAAATAATATCAATATATAAATGGCCTAAATTTAAAATTTTTAAGCGTTTTTAACTTCTCGTGTAGATGAAAGCTTCCGTTTTTATAAAACCCCGTTTGGGATCATAACTATTCCACGATGACATGGAGTACAATGACAGTTTTTAATCAAAAATGTTTACCACAGATTCTGTATTAAAAATCGTTAAACGGATTAGCATTAGCGATTTCTTTTGATATTTAAAATCTAATAGTTATTTCTATGGAAATCGTCGATTTGTTAAAGCTCTAAACAAAATCTCGTTAGCCTATCAGCAGTGCATTAGAAATATTCATTATTAACGCGTTAGATCTGAGAGCTTCGATTACACAAGATCCACGCGCGCAAACGTCTACGCGTCTCGAATGCCAAAGCCTGAATTTAGTAAACACGAGGGGGTAGAGCGCAGGGGGGAGGGGTGGACCTTCCGATCCCAAAGAGGCATTGCAAATGCAAAATCTTATGCAAAAGCTCGTTTATTTATAGGCTAAAAATAATTTATGGCCCCGGCATCGATTGGAACCTTACGTTCCACATAGCCAATTGAAATTCTGCAGGATTTCGCGACAAAACTTTAATTACCACCCCCAAGAAACGCGCTTAAGATTATTTTTAACCCTCGGCCGAGACGTCTCGGCATTACGTTATGATGAAAGTTCAAGAAAGCATACGTCAACGCCGAGCTATTACTATTTTTTCTTCGCCAGTTTTCTTTTGCGCAATGCCACGGGTAAAAGATTACTAAAAAAAAACTACTAAAAGTTGTAGCAATAAATATTTTCGTACGATGCGATTTTCATAAATAATAATAATAATATCTCGCAAGTCGAAAGAGGAAATGGACTCGCGTGGTTTCTATCCACATGAATAATTCAAGCATTTATCATCCAGACCAGTGCTACTCGATCGGAGAAATATAACGTTACCACCGAATGTGTCTTGTCGCCTTTGACGCGGAGCACGTGTGCTGCTCTCTCGCTTAGTCGAGTACACTTAGCCGCGACAACCAAGTTACGCTACACAAATTTACGCTGCGGAAGTCTAACCCAAAAATAGGCTTATCCATTAGTCGTCCCTTCCACTCCCTCTCTCTCTCTCTCTCATCGCCGTCTTGTGTCTTATTCGCATGTTTAGAAAACAATCTCTACGCCATCTTAAATATTTCGTAATGACCTTTTATAAAATCAATCTTCTAAACCTCCCATAAATTAGTTTAAAAACAGGAAAACACAGTGGGATTGGGTTCGAAAAAAGTAGATACAGCCGAATACCGACAGACACGCTCGTATACACCCACGAACGAGAATCCACGTGCGCTCCGATGTGATGGTGCGTTTTTTTTTTCAAAACGTCCACAAACATTACGAAACATCCTCAACTCGTTCAACAAAGCGAATCCGCGAGGATCATTTACAAAAGCCGATGGGCACGTTGAGCAAAAATGAGAAGGGGGAATTAATTGCAGGAAATGCCGTGTACATACCGATAATCATCGTCACCGTTATGTAGCCACCGCACGCGACCTTTGGACGCCTATAAAAAGTCACCGATTCATTTATTTCGTATTCATTCTCATTTTTTTCATCTTGTTCAGCCTCGATCTTAAGCTTGGTAATCTATCGTTTGACAGGGAGACACGACCACGCGACTAACGCCCACGTATTCGTTGGGTATGCTGGGCGGTGCGCACGAAAAATCGTTTATTCGAGGAACGATATTTTCTCTATGGCGGTTGGCTAACCGCCTATTGCCCCCGCGCGCTGGAGAGAGACACTCACCTTGATTTAAGACTATCGACCTTGTACGTTACTTGCTCTTGCGCGCAAGCGTTTGGTTATAGAAAAGTGGCGAAAATATTTTGGGAATTCGATGGAGATTTAGAAATTTTTGAATTTTACTATTTTGATGGATCGCTTTGAATTTGGGTCGAACTGTTTCGGTTTTTAATGGTTTGATCGTTTTAAAATACATCACTGAATTTTGTATTAGGATTAGAATTGAAAGAGAAATTAATAGACATTTTTTATATGTTACTGTTTGTAGGTAAACTTAATTTTACAAATTTTCATTTTTGCGTTTGTTTTTGTTGCAAGATTCAATTACGGGGAGACTGGTGAATGAGTTATTTTGGAGCTTTAATCATTTCCGAGAGTAATTTACTAGATTTACTAAGAAAAACTCATGTTGGCATACTCATTATTCCGTGAATGAAATACACGTCTGAAATATTATTATCAAGTAAACAAACTTTGATCTACATATTTTTTAAATTTGAATTATTGACAATACAAGCGATAAAGCACAATTTTTTCCACAATTCAAAATCTACTAAAATTTAAAATCTGAAAGTACAAGAAAAATGAGAGAATGACAAACAGAGTAATACAGTCGTGGATAATACGCGAGAGCGAAAAGAAAAGCCCTGGAATCTCCGCTAATACGTGAAATATGCGAAGCGCGCCCAGCAGACATATCCGCGGTCGTGTGCGAACAAATTCGAAATAACGACGACGATCAATCATCGGCGCACCGTCCAAAAATACAAGCGCGATAGCGGAATAAAAACCCATAGGGGGGAAGGAGGCGGAGAAGGAAGAGTCCCGCTTGGAATCGGGCCAGCTGCTCAATGAAAGCCGAGAAAAGGAGGAAAAAGTGTTAGCCGCGCTATAAGCCCTCTCTGGAGCCCCGTCGGCTCGGTGGAAATCGCGCCATTCGAGTAATTATTACGGACTACTGTGCTGCTCTTTCTCTCGCTTTCTCTCTTTCTCTTCCGACGAAAATAGGCCTGCGGGACGTTAAAACGCTTCGCAGCTCTATTTCATATGTGTATGCGTGCGCGCGTGTCGGGATATTTATTCGTGGGGTGCTCCCGCCGATTAATAATATTTCCGAGCCCGGCTTTTGTGCGCTCGTGGGGATAATTACCGTAGTGAAGAAAAGGAAATTGATTGCGGAGTTTGTGTGTATGTAAGTGCTTTTTTTGTGATTTTTGGGTTTTTAATTGAGTAACGCGTATCTATAGTGAACGCACGTGAGATTAGAAATGATGATTGGTTTACAAGTATAATTTTAATAACATTGGAATAAGAAGTAAAAAGAGATGTATTGGGTTAGGCCAGATAGTCTTTAGACTTCGTGTTATAACTTTACTGAGAATCCGTTAAAGATGAATTTTGAACCGAAACATCCGAACACTTCGAATACCACCAATTGTACCAAGCCCCCTAGCAACAGAGGTCAATGCTGTGCTTGAGAACGATCCACGCGTACGCGTCCAAAAATTATAACAGTAAAGCTGCTCGCACAGGAGTAGTCCTTAAAAACTGTTTACGCGTCATTTTAGCAAGCGAATACGTGTACAATGAAATATTCGAAACTGAAAATGGTGGAAACAAGACACGTTATTGTAAGAAAGTAGACAGTACGCAATTATTCGTATATTATCCCGAAACGCATTTAAACGCCGTCGGGCAATCCAAAACTCAAACACATAGCCTCCCCCCCCCCCCACTTTTCAACGCACAGAGAGACCGTCACGGCACCGAGGCTTAATAACGAGAAAGCAAGAGGCGCAATATCTCAGTTCGCTACAGAGTACACAAGCAATTCCGTGTAGCCACGTGAACATCAAGACTCGTCATTAATTAACCAGGCCCGCGAGAGCCTCGAAACTGTTTGCTCCCTTCCTCTGTTTGCCGCTAACGCGCGAAAAAGCAGGCTCGTAACAGCGACTGCATGTTCAATTGAACGCCAAGCGTATAGAGCACTACGACTTACGCGAGACGACAATTATAAGGACTGTCTTTTGTCGTGGCGTGGCGGTTAATTCGGGAACCGAGTCTGTCCCCTCCCCCACCCTGTTTTTCCGAGACGAGCTTTTGTCACGGAGCTGCCCATGGGCACTCGTCCGATTCCAGGCTTGCATATGCGTATATATAACGCAGTAGGCGCGTATACGTGTCCTCCCTTTCGGACACGCAATGGTAAATAACGTCATCTATTTTCTCGAGACCGCAGTAGCAGCAGCAACTTGAGAGCGAGTAAGATATGCGCGGGTTCTCGAGAGAGAGAAAGAGAAGGAGAGAGACTCTGTCTACCGGCCAACTACGTCTACTCTACTCGGCTCTAATAATAGTCAATGCGATGCACTGTTTTCTATTAAGATTGTTCTGTTTATACTTTCTCTCTCTCTTTCTCTTTTCCTTCTTTTTTCTTTCTTTCCGGGGGGAGAGGCTGGAGAACGGAACTGTTATATTTATAACGGACACGCGCGCGTTGTTCTTCATATATATATATTTCCTTTTCGTTTATCGAAAACACCCCTGCGCGCGTGTGTTCTCAAATATGCGGTCGAGCCAAGCTAAAACAATGCGGTGTCATTATTTTGGATAATAGCTGGATGTTTGTTGAGTCGCCTGTAATTTACTGCTGATAACAGGGGCGGGTATTAACGGGCAGTTTAGAGAGCTATAATAAAATAAGCGTGAAATCGTTATGGATCGGCTAACGTTGAAGCGGTGTGTGTTACGGATTTGCCTCTCGCTCTCTACGCGCATACCCTCATCACCGCGAAGCCATTCGTCGTGTCTCGTGCAAGATTTGTTTCCGCTTCACTTTTATCCTACATTTTTCACCGTTTTTTTTTGTTCCTCTCCATCTTTCTCTCTGCCTTGTGCTCGGCTGAGTAATTTAATGAGCCCAAAGACGTTTATTTTAACGCTTACGTCGTCTTTGGATCGGACGTATTACTCTTTTGGCTAATTTTTACGGGTGACGGATAAATTACAACGAGGTTACTATACATCTCGTACGTCTATTGTTCTATTGAAAATTTGTTAAAAGCAGAGTTTCAAACATAGGTTCAGACTGTATTCTTCCTTTTACAATACCTCACGCACACATACGCACAGGCATATAGAATACACATCACCTGGTAATCAAGAGGAGCCAGCGCAGCACAAGCACACTAATTATCGCCGAGAGCCAGGGACGAAAACAGAGCGTCAACACACACGACGCGGGTAATTCCATAAAAAGCCCTGGACGGAGCACGATCCCGCCGCTATAACACAACGCGTAACCGATTTGCCGCGCGTCGAAGCTGAAACTAAGAAAACGATCGGCCGGCTCGCTCGACAGAGAGCAGCCGGATCATTGAAAACCACTTCCTTTCCATTTCCTTCCCCACCACTTTGCTCGAGCGCGTGGACAGGCACACGCGTCTTCTTTCCTTCCTCGCGCTGGAGACGAGAGAGTGCCCATATACCGGCGCGCGTGTAATAACGCAGAGAGAGAGAGAGAGACCATGAGATTATTCCAATGCCGATAATGCGCGCACGCCCGCCTGCGCGCGCGTATTATTATAATGCCTACTGATCTCATCGGCGCGCATTATGCATCGCGGATACACGCGTGTGTGACATTATAATAATTCGGACTGTTTTGCCAAGCTGATTATGCTGGCTGGACACATAAGAGCGCGTGGGTGGGGTATCGTTCGCTTTTGTATAATCCCGCGATTTATCTTGTATACGTATATTGGCTGGTCGGTTTTGATACTTCCAATTTTCATTGTTTCAAGTGATGCTACTTTTATTTTGGAGACTATTACAAGGAACGTTAAGGCTTTTACTTTTACGCGCGTTCAAGCTGAATTTCGTCGGGTTGAAATAATTGGATTTTTATATAGCGTGGAATTTTTGGACGATACTTATCAACGCCTTTATAATAGCGACCGAAATAGCCGGGATACGGTGACGTTAATTAGAGTCGTCAACGACTAGAATACCGCAAAAAGCAACTTCAAAGCCCCTTTCGTCACGGGAGATTTAGCCATTCGCTGCTCTCGAGGACGTTCGAGTCTCTCGTGGCTTTTGTGACTTATAACGCTAAGCTCGGGCCGAGCTTAAGCATTGGCCACGACCAAAGAGCGTAAGTTGAGTTAATTTAAATGATTTTAATTGCGCTTTATTGTTGTGCGTAATTAACGTGAATGTGCACGGTAGATTTTTGAATAGATATAACCGATGAATTAAACATTTGCGAGTCTGACGGGACTCGTCTGTTTCTACTGACATAGACGGATACTTTATGTTGTGTATTTTCAATTAACAAAAACATCATTAATTTTTTGAAACATCAGGTTGACACGTTTGTAAACATCGTTTAACGAGTCTCTTTACGTAAAAAAATGGAACAAACGCAAAGAAGACTATACAAATAGGCGAAATTAATAAAACGAGCCGGACGAGCCGTTTTAAATATATATATCTACATACAATTTGCCGGGAGTTTCACAGGCGATAAGTTATAGCCAGCAGTGGCATCGAGAAAGAATCGCGCACGAAGGAGGGAATTAAGTGCTCTCTCCGGAAATCGGAGGGAGCGCCGAGGACGTTTACAAACGAGCTGCATTAGTTAAGCGATCAAGCTGTCATTGCGCGCGTTTCAGCGAGAGCTTAAAAGCTGCGAGAGAGAGAGAGAGAACGATTTTCCCGCCAATACGCCTCTACCGGTCGACCTGTCAACCGGTCGGAACGATCGTTGGTATTGTAGCTTGCGACATTTTTTTCCCTCCCAACAACGAGCTTCGAAGAAGATGACTCTCTCTCTCTCTCTCGCGTGCTGATCCGGCTATTTTGGCGAGAGAGGCGGAACGACGGCTATCTCTTCGCTAAACGGAATTTACGACGGCGACTACAAGGTATGCGGGGCTATAGGGCTCGGTTAACTTCAACAAGCTAAGCGTTAAATCGCAAACGTAAACGCGTCGATGACGAGGAGGGTCAGCTATTCGTAAAGTTTGATGGGCCGAAAACGTACATTGTTGGGGAAAGGGAAAAGGATGCGACTGATGGATATGTAAATGTAGCGGTTTATTCGGTGATTCTCGTCCATGATGGTGGGACAGTTTAAATCGGAGAATTAACGGGTACCACGTGGTGTGCGTCTTTTTTGTAATACACGCACGTGGAGTGGTCTTTTTTTTAGAGAGACCACGTGGTTAGAGACTAGTTGCTATTTGTCAATCTTATTCCTTTTATTTGTGAAAACATTAATAGAGATTTACGAGAGTTTGATTGCGCTCGCGGAATTCTTTTGTAGATTCGCGAACGAACTTGATTCAGTGGTTTTATTACCGCGAAGTGGCGATTACGAGTTATTAAAGTTTGAATTTTACGGCTTAAGTTTGTTGATTGATCAATCGCGTTGTGACGGTTTCTCGGATTGCTCGTTTATGAAAACTTCAATAACGACAGGTGCGCGTGATGGAACTGTTATAAGTATTCTCTATTGCGTGTGTTTAAAAGCAGATTGTCGATGTAAAATATCGTACGTATTATTATTTAATAAATGTAGGTTATTACCGCAGTATAAAGTATAACGTTCTATCTTTGCTTAATCAAGATTAACTCGAAATCTCGGGATCTCACATCCAACCGCGTGTAAAATGATGCCAATGCTCTCACCTTCGGAACATTTCAAATTTGCTAAGTAGTGCAAACACAGTTTAAATCACACTTTCGGTGGAAAAAAAGTGATTAATTATCCAAAACTTTTGCTAACGTCGTGAAAAATGGCAAAACTCTTTCTCCAAACGACCACAACTTTAGCATTCGACAAACGCTAATGGCACCTTTTTTGTTTCTCAATAACCAAAACATCAGTTAAACTTAGTGAATGAAAATATTTTTAGTAAAGGATGAACTAAATTTTTGAAAAACGAGCTAATAATAGTCGGATCTCGAGCATTACGCAAACGACCGATGTCTTAATAAAACGGAGAATACAAACCGAAAAAAAAAGGAGAAAGAAGGAGAAGCAAGGTAAAAAGAAAAAAAAAGTCGAGAGCTTACATCCAGGAGCCAAGCCGTTGTTTTGCACGGTGACTCTGTAGGGCTGATAAGAGTATCCCGGCTCGACCTTCCCGTACATAGTCCGATCCATGTTTCGTCGGTGGTAAAGCTGCGATCAGCCAGTCGTTACACAGATACAACGCGCGAGAGAGTCAAGGCTGAAATTATCAGACGCGCGGTGTGTATACCGGCACTACACGTAACGGACGTCAACGCAGAGTCTGGTGGCCGGCGCGGCCCCGGCGACTCCCGACGACACACATTTCCCCGAGAGAAGCAACGAGGAGACCGGCTGGCTCTCTATCTGCTAGTGTTACAGAGTTGCTCGAGAGCGCAGAGAGCAGTGCCGAGCGCGTGGAAGAAAAGCGGCCCGGAGTCTGAACACACACGACACTAGCAGCGAGAGTTGAACCCGACGACGACGACGACGACGACGACGCACACGCGTGTGTCTATACGTACGGACGTGCGTGGTTAAAGGTGGGCAGAGGGCTCGAGGGAATGAACCTGAAGTTCCCATCGATGAATTGCAACGGAAATTAAAAAAAAATATATATGATTAAAAATGGTCAATAACCATTGATAATACCAAAAAAAC